>ML856397.1:7213-27678 GCA_009831015.1 Picea engelmannii
GACATAAAAGCATATAGGTTATTTGAACCTATTACTAAAGAAGTCTTCTTTCGACGAGCTGTCCATTTTGATGAAGGACTCAACCCCACATCAAATCCTTCTCCATCTACAAATTGTCATGCAAACAATGGTGTTGAACATGTTGACAAGTTTTCTTTAGAAGATGATAATGACCCTTTTGAAGTTCAACATCAACATCAACCAGAAGAAAATCTACCACCTGCACCAACATAGCATAAGCATCTTGAACATGAACAAATTGATCAAGAACATGAACAACCTGATCAAGAACTGCATCTCAGGAGGATCTTTCGTGAGAGAAAGAGGCCTGACAGGTATGGCTATGAGCCAACTGATTTCAACTATTCAGCCTCGGCCTCTTCCCCTATTCAGTCACAAACTATAGGTGTCTCCTTCTTGAGTCATACTATCTCAAATGATCCACAACAATTTTCTGGCGTTGTTGTCATACCTGAGTGGGATGCTACCATGACAAAGGAGTATTCTTCATTAATGAAGAATCACACATGGGATCTCGTCTCTCTTCCAAAAGGAAAAAAACTACTTCGTTGTAAATAGATCTATAAAACCAAATATGCAGCAGATGGCTCTGTTGACAAGCATAAGGCACGTCTTGTGGCCAAGGGATTTTCACAAGTTGAAAGGATTGATTACTCAGAGACCTTTGCCTCTGTTGCCAAGAAGAATTCTATACACCTTGTGCTTTCACTTGTTGCTTCCCAAGGATGGTCAGACTACCAGATGGATGTAAATAACACTTTTCTACGTGGTGACTTAGATGAGGAAATCTACATGGAGTAGCCCCCTGGTTTTGTGCGGGATTCTTCTCTTATTTGTAGGCTCTGACGTTCTCTTTATGGTCTCAAACAAGCTCCTCGAGCTTGGTATGAGAAGATGGATAGTTTTCTGATTTCTTTCGGGTTTAATCGTTGTCATTCTGATCCTACAGTTTACACTCAGAAGCAAAGTATTGATCTCTTGATTTTGGTTCTGTATGTGGATGATTTAATTCTCACGGGGAGTTCTTCATCTATGATTCAGAGTATTCAACAAGCATTAATGGGACAATATGATATGACAGATCTAGGGCTTCTGCATTATTTTCTTGGTCTCCAGGTTCTTCAGTCTTTTGAATGAATCTCCATTTTTCAGCAGAAGTATGCACTTGATTTACTTTAGGGCTTTGGCATGGTTGATTGTAAACCTGCCTCTACTCCATTTCAACCAGGAGTCACGCTTTCTCCTAGTTGCTCCTCACCACATGTTAATCCTTCATTGTATTGATAACTGATTGGGAGTTTGTTGTATCTTACTCATACACGTCCTAACATATCTTTTGCAGTAGGACTTGTCTCTCGGTTCTCTCAAGATCCTCACGAGAGTCACTGGAAGGCAACAAAGCGCATTCCGAGGTACATTCAAGGTACTACCAATTTTGGTATTCAGTACTCTTCTGGTGCTTCTAAGCTTGTGGGATTCACTGACTTTGATTGGGTTGGTTCGTTTGATGATCGAAAGTCCACATCGGGCTTTGTATATTGTCTTGGCTCCGCACCTATTACATGGTCTTGTAAAATGCAATCTGCAATTGTTTTATCCTCTGTGGAAGATGAGTATCATGCTTTAGTTCTTGCAAGTCAGGAGGTTCTTTGCCTTCGACAGCTCCTTACAGAGTTTAGCATTCAACAGGATCATCCCACCACTCTTTGGTGTGATATTCAGAGTGCCATACACATTTCTTGCAACCCAGTGGAACATCAACAGACCAAACACATTGAGATCCACATGCACTTCATTCGCCAACTCATCCAGGATGGTGTTCTCAACCTGGAATATTTCCCTACTAAAGCGCAAGTTGTTGACATCTTCATTAAACCTTTGGCATCAACTCGCTTTCTACAGCTACGATTGATGCGTGGGGTCAAAGAAGTTGTCTCCGGGGGGTTATCTTAAGACCTCCTACCTTCATTTTTATGTTGTTTTCTCTCTTTAGGGGAGGAGTTTTTTCCTATGGGTTTTCTCCTTTTCTCCACTTATGAGAGTTTGTATTGGGTACCTTAGTAGGCCTAGTAGCCAGGACCCATATTTTTGTTTTTTTTACTTCCCTAAGTTGCACTTATGGGGGGTGTTGATGTATAAGTTTACTTAGGATAGGTAGGACATGTCATCCTTCTTGGTTGTTTATGGACAACCACCATGTGCTTCTTTGACTTATCACTAGAGTGGGTAAATTTCCCATCCATCTACTTGTCTCATTACTTCATGAGTGAGTTATCCATCTACCTTCATCAATGTTGTCCCCTCTCAGCCTATTATAAATAGAGGAGCTCTTCAATGTAATCAACAAGCAGATCAATTAGATCAATCTCTCTTTTTTGTAGAAGGTTGTTGGTTTGCAGTTTTTTCCTTGAGCCTGTGATATTGTCTTTTCTCAATATCTACAGTCTACAATCTATGTTTATCTGCAGTATCCAATTTTGTCACAAACTTATTATAAATATCTAGTCTCGGGGTAATCCAATGACAGATCATTTTTCTTGGCAGTAAATTTCTCTATCTCATTACTTCCATTGTGTGCTTGTATTGACTAGATTGGTATATTAGTTATTTCCAGTTCTTAATAGAATGCTTGTGATGATAGGCCAAGTCATATACCTTTTTCTGCCCAAATACAACATCACAAACATTTGAAACAATGTTGCCACAATTGTCACTTTGGTTTATCTTCGACTTTATTAAAACTTTGCTTTCCAGATGAGGGGAAAAAATTGAAAAATAGGAACAATTGTACTGCTCTTCTGTGGTTATTGAGGGCTCGATTTTATGTTTCTGGTTAGCATTGACTTCTGCCTTTGGGACTCAGACTCTTGATTTCAAAATGATTGTTCTAATGGTCACCAATTTTCAAATTCTACCTTATAACTAGGTACGAAACATAGGTTTAACTTGTATACAAGAATCTTAGAATTGTGTTGCATATATCTGAACCTCATGGTACCAGGTTCTTTAACTCTAGGACCCTCTTCTCATATATTATAGTAGTTTATTATTATTACTCTGCCACATGTAAGAGACATCAAGCTTGGTATTGCATTTACAGATCATCTTTGGAGGGTGCAGTTGGAATTTTTACTTTTAGTTCAACTCAATTTTTGTTTGAAGTTATATTTAACATGTTTTTCTTTTTCGAAGTACTAGTTTTATTTTTCCAGTTTTCTGCAGCACTTTTGATTACTGAGGTACTGGCATTTTTCATGTCATATCCACTAATTTTATGCTTCCAGTTGGAGATGTCCAGTCCTCGTTTTGGAAAATCATATTTCATGGTAGCATTATACTTCTAATAAACTTGATTCCCAAGTGTGAATGTTCTTTACAATGATACATTATTTATATTTTAGAATGGAACTAACAATTGAAAGATGAGTAGTACAACGAAAGAAGTTTCATCACCTGTTCTAGTTTGCACTTTGACCTTTAGTGACTGCAGAAGATTTGCATAGTGGATATTATTGATCATTCTACAAGTACCGTTATTGTTTCCTTCCAAATGGAAGCGTATTTTATATTTGACCACATACCATATATGCAAGAATGAAATTGCTTTCCAAAAGTGATTTCTCACCAAGGACCATACATAGTAAAATGCCTTTGCTTTCTATGGTGATCTATTTCTAGTATTTTTCAAGCATACATGAAATTCAGGAAACAAATACCATACACTCTCATATTTACTAATATAATAAAGTTGCAGGGTTACGTTTTATTTTTCCAATCTTTTGTTGATAATAAATGACAAGAAGTATTTCTTTCACTGCTATTTTTTCAGAGACATTTCTTTATTTTTTCAGTGCATCCAAATATTTTGCTATTTCAAAATACATATTTGTAGCATACTGCAACTAAGCCTTGTAGTTGACAAGGGGGAATAACCATTTGATGCTTTGCTTATCCACCACAAAATGGAGGTATTACGATGATGTTAAATGGGGGCAGTATTGCATCCATCTTGATGTAACACGTGTTTCAACTTTCCAGTTTTAGAGCACTTCACATAAGTAATTAAGAAATTACTCTCGATTCTAATGGTTCTTAGTATCTTATGTTGGTAAAGTATTTCTTAACCATAAGGTACATAGTAGGGAACCACTTGACCATGTTAGAGTTATAGATGTTAGTTTAGACTAGGAGTCTTGTTTGAGATGATCACAACAAACAAGAGTTGTGTAATGGCACCAACTAGTTGCCTATAATGATGTATGAAAAGATTTTGTCTATTGAAACCCTAGATCAACATCTTATATTTGGTAAATATAATCACATTCATTCTGATTATGATGTTAGGTTTCCTTATTTTCGTCAGGAAAAAATCATAATTTTATTATAGAAAATAAAATTACATTCAATATATGCGTTTCCACATTTCAAACATATTCTCAAGCATAGGGAGCAATAAAAGTATAGCTGAATATATCTTTCTCCATAAACAGTCTTCAAAAATGTCAATACTACATCCCTATCACAGTCGTTCTAACATATATCACCGGTGTGCAACCAGTTTTGTCTCACAAAAAATGAACTCTTAAATATGTTCATAAACAATCCATCAAAAACTATACATATTCACATTTAAACAGTCCCATGGTTATATGAAAGGTGTATGAAGTTATTCCATGAAATACCCTTTCACTCTCTCTTTTATGATCCAAGCTCCTGCTTCCGAGTGTAATCCAGCTTTTGAGAGTCCATCATCTTCCATGTTCCTCTCGTTGTACACATGTTGAAAAGATAATGTGTTAAAAACTGCCTGAGCAAGTTGAATCTCCTCAAATATAGGCCGAAGCTTATAATTTTCTAAGGAACATGTTCCATTCATCCAATTTACCACAATTTGTTAATCACCAAAGATTTGTATTTTTTTAGCACCTTTTTTGCTTGCCAAAATTAGCAACATGGGATTAAGGCCATTAACTCAGCCAGGTTGTTGGTCTCCCTGCCTAAGCCTGCCTTGGAAGATATTGCATGTTGATCATTTATATGAATCACACCTCCAGCAGCACATAGTGGTGGATCTTCTTGACGAGTCCCATGGAAGTAGGCCCATGCACTATTCTTATCTATCTACTCCTCAATGACCTGTCTGGGTGGCTTGATCCTTGAATTATGTGTAAATCCATCTAGTATAGCCATACTATGAACACCACACTGAATAGGAGGAATCATTTTACCTTCAAATATTTGGGAGTTTCCAGCTAACCATATTCGCCAAGCATCAATCAAAGTCAATGCTTTGTATCTTTTAACATTTGAATTGGACCACTTATGTAAAACTCTCTTCAATTGTGTTGCCTCCCCATACCTCACTTAATCCAGTTAGTGTCTCCAATTCCTTCCAGATATGCTTTGTATAGGGACAAATCATATGTAAATGATCAATAGATTCATTGCATTCTTTACAATCTATACACCAGCCAGGACCTTGCATGCATTTTTTTTGTAGCTATTACCAAGTGAGGGATTTATTGTTTAATGTTAACCACATAAAGACCCAAGCCTTTAAGGGGCATTTAAATTTCCACAAACCCTTCCACCACCTGACCCCGTCCCTCTTTGTTCAAATGCACAAATGGTTTGACAACCTAGTTTAGGAGTTTAAACCCCACTTGTAGGGTTTTTGCCCCAAATGAGCTCATCTTCATCATCCTTGATTCTATCATGACTAGATCTAAGGGTGTGTATACATCTTCTCCATTCTTCAAAATCTCTCCCTTCCAATCCTAAAAGCTTAACTTATTTCCATTCTTACCTCCAAATTGTGGTTAAATATGGATGTGTTTCCTAATGCAAAAAGAACAAACCCTTCCTATGTAGGACCTCAATTAAGCCCTCAGATGGTTTGAAACCTTCTCCACATCGAACCCAAGGACCAATACCAATCCTTGGTCTCATCCCATTTTCTAATTATGTCAGAGAGCCCATTTTCTAATTATGCCATAGAGTGATTCAACCCATTTTCTAATTTGTAAAAGAAACTAATAATATATATGCATGTGTGTGGGGGGATAGTTTTGTGATGTTTTTATATTTCTGCCTAACTCATATGTGCATATTTTATCTATTGTTTATGATGATTCATGTGAGACTTGCATTCAACAAAGTATGGAAATGTTGGAGGCTGATGTATCCGATGATTTAGATTGGAATTATGTCGAGAGTGTTCCGTCTGAGAAATATGGAACAATATATAATTGTAAAGGCAAGGGTTGCGCCAAGCGTTTTAAAGTGCGTAACTTTGTAGAAAGCCACTTGAAGGGAAAACACCCAGAGCTTGTACGATAACTGACAGAAAAAACAAGTGATGCAGTGTATTTTTAGAGCTACATGAAGTAAGCATTAGTTGTATTACAAAATTAAAGCCATGTCAAAACAAACCATAGTTCTATTTGATTACACTTTGAGGTGATAATATGTCTCTAATTTACTCTTTTTGGTATCCTTCATTGCAATGATCAAAATGCACCTTATCCAGAGCAGGTATGGGTATTGCTTGCACCATTACATAAAATAATCTAGAGAAGATACGTCCTGAAATGTATATAAAATATTTAAGCTCAGATACCCTGCATGTATAACGTACATTGGATGTATATATTGCAGAAAAGTGATCTTCCACGTCCTTCGGCGGTGGTGATGCCTATTGTAGGAGCGGGGTAAGTATGTTTTTAGCCTAATCGTTATAGAGAAACTCCATTGAACATGTATGTTCTCTATCAAGTGATATATTTACTACAAATGAATTTTAAAATAACTTATTATATCAATCTGCATGTAATGAATATATTTTAGATCGTTGGGGCCGTATGGGTATTGCCTGCACCATTACATAACACAATCCAAAGAAGATACGTCCTGAAATGTATATAAAATATTTAAGCTCAGATACCCTGGATGTATAACGTACATTGGATGTATTTATTGCAGAAAAGTGATCTGCCAGGTCCTCCAATGGTGGTGATGCCTATTGTAGGAGTGGGGTAAGTATGCTTTTAGCATAATCATTACAGAGAAACTCCATTGAACACGTTTGTTCTCTATCAAGTGATATATTTACAGCAAAATGAATTTTAAAATAACGTCTTATATCAATATGCATGTAATGAATATATTTTAGACTGTTGGGTCCATTTCTTGGTGCTCCATTTGAAATAACGTTGAAAGTCACGGGCCAATCAAATCTCAACTCTCCATTAATTCTTCTTAATCATCATGGTCGGCCTTGCCATGGGTATATTTTTAAAGTACGCACTATTTTCCTCTTATTTTTACTGTATTAGATATATATCAAAGTCGTCTGATCAAACAAATTTTATTGTTGATGCAGATATGTTGACCTTGTTGTTGTTGTTGTTCTTCAAGTTTCTGAACCTATGTCCACGATTTTCAATTTCAAGCCATGTTATTGAAAAATTAATTTATGATTGCCACACAGTGACAAAAACTTGTTTTAAATATAAAAGAATAGCTCCAAACAACCCCTGAAATTACAACATCCCTCGAAATTACAACATTACCATATTAATTGTTAAAGGCATGGACTAGCTGCCTTGTAGCTAATTCCTTTGTTTTATTTTGAATCATCCTACTCATTTTAATGAATACTTTTAACATTACCATCTCCCATAAACTCAACGACTATGTCCTACTCTATTTTTTAATACTATGTTATTAATTTAATTCTTTTTATTTATTCTCATTTTTCCTCTAATCTTAATGACCTTATTCATCCTATTATTACCTTACCTAATCCTAATGACTATTTTATTTTCTTTAACGATTACTCACCAATTTTCCTCTATAATTACAAACCTCAGTACTCTTTTACAAACTATCGACTTCTTATATCCCTGATGATGGGTGGAGTGTCCACTTGAAACGTTGAACCTTTCAAAACTCCACACATAGTTTTTATCCAAAATAATTTCTATTTTTTTTAAGTAAGAAAGCATTGTATTACCTATTGTAAAACAACAAATGAAAACATACAACCTATTGTAGCATGGGTTGCCATGAAACGAAACCAATCCAGCTCAACCATTGTTCAAAGTTTATACAGCCCTATGGGGCCAAAAATAAATTCACCAGATGTTCAAAGGGGATGCATTCACTATGTCAAAGTAATAACAACAAAACATCAATCCTACTTAGAGCCAGAGAAATTGATCCAAAATGGATTAAGGAAGGCCTAAAAATCAAAGTTCTCGGAATCAGACGAAACTCACGCCATTGTGTTTGCCTCGTCGTATTGATTCCAGCCATACAATTTTTTTCGCAAATGGACGGCGTATGCGAAAGTTATCGCGTTCTGACCAATTTCCCAAGCATGCAAAACAAGTCAACTGGTCAAAGTTAACAAGTCGTATTGTTGACGTCAGCATGACATCATGATGACGTCATCTACTGATGTGGCATCACCATGAGGTGCCATGTGTCACTCAAAATCAACATTTTCGGGCTGAGTTGGCACATGTACGGATTTGACATGTGGCATTGTACGGATGACACATGGCAGTCCGTACATGACATGGCCCAATAGCAGGCTGACACGTGGTAGTACGGACGACAACTGGGTTGTACAAATGTTGACATGGCAGGGTGACTGTGAAATATGGATGATTACGTGGCACGACACATGGTTGTACGACAAGTGATGTGACAGGTGACTAGGTTGTACGGAAGTTGACATGGCAGCTAATTGGGTTGTACGATGATGACATGGCATGCTGACTGTATGCTGACTAGATTGTTGACTGTGCTGGTGATTGTATGGTACGATCCAATCACAGGGTGACACATGGCCCAATCAAAGGGCGCCTCGTGGCACCTTGGATTTTGTCAATGACGACTAGTTCAAAAATTGTTGTGGCTCAGGGGGATTCAAACTCCCGACCTCCGTGGGCGCAACAACCTAACAACCAAGGGTTAACCAACTGCGCTAAGGGTGGTGCTTGTTAACAAAATGGCGAAAATTTTATTTGAATTAGCGATGGCGGATGGTTAGGGATAAGTCCCGGTCGACGGGGGCTAACCCCGACTGACTAGGGGCTAAAGACCATATGACCATGACCCAAAAGTGGAGGATCCAGAGCACACCAGCCCAACCCTCAACCACATAGCAGGACGCATGCGATCAGGGGCCCGAAGAAAGGGGCTGCACGCCCAAATTTTTGCCTATGTGGGTTTTTTCCTAAATTTTTTGGATTTTTTATGATTTAAAGCCCGTTTTTAATAGATTTTGCCCAATATTGGGAGATCTGGAGCCCGATTTGAAGCCATATCATGGGAGGAAGTTGGGAGGTTGATGCCCACTTCAAATCTATATAAATCAGGGGTTCTTGGCAGTCTTGGAGAGGTTCATAACAAAAGAAATGTTGTAGAATTGTGAAGCTAAAGCCATTTTTATGCAGGGAAGCCATTGAGGAGGGGAACTTTGCGGGCCAATTCTGGGAGCTACGCTCAACCGTTTTCAGTGTCATCAGTTGTGTTGGGTTCTTAAGGTCAAGCAGAACACATCCAAACTAGTTTGTAATCCTTTTGACACTTTTCTGATGTACTTTTGAAGCATTGAAGAGAAATAAGAAAGCCTCACCCACTGAGACAAAGGCCCAAAGATGTAGGCAATCTTGTCGAACTCCATTAACAAATTTGTTGTTATGGTTTGTTGATTCTTTGTGCTTACTTTCAGATCTGCATTTCTTATTATGGTTATTATGATATCTCATTAGCTTATGCTTCTTTCATCAATTCCTAATTGGTTAATGAACTCATGTTTTAAAACTCAACCATAGTCTTAAAAGATCATTTCGAATCAAGTGGTATCAGAGCAGGTTGACGGTTGGTTTTTGAGTTTGCATGATTACCAAGGAAAAGATGAATCGTGGTGAAGGCAAGCTTGTAGAAGGGGATCTAAAGATTGGATCGAGAAAGAGGACTTCTCAAAGTGAGGAGATGGCATCAGAAGAAGGCATGTCTCAGAATGAGATCGAATTGCAAAAGACTTTATTTGCAATGTCTGATATGGTAAAGGTCTTATATGAGGATTACTTGGAACGAAAAAGGCCTTTCCAAGGGGAATCTTCTAAACAAGACAAAAGTGAATACGGAGAGGATCCTCCTAAACCTCTTCCTTCACCTCCTTCTCCATCAACTTCTTCTTCTTCAAGTACAAGTTCCAAATCCACCGCAAGAAAACATTCCCATAAACGTAAACATGATATGCCTTTACTTAAGCTTGATGTGAAATTCGAATTACCCATGTATGATGGTAAAGTCAATGTTGAGAGACTTGATAACTGGGTTAGACAAATGGAAGTTTATTGTAGTGTGCAACAAATCAATGATGAGGCAACTCAAATCAAGTTGGCATCGCTTCGTCTTGCAGGCACAACACTCATCTTATGGCAGAGTAAGTTGCAAAATGGCACGCAACAAGTTGGTAATGTATTTCCATCATGGCAAGATTTTGTTTTTGCACTTAGAAAGCAATTTTGTCCTTTGGGTTATAAAGAGAAGGCTTTAATTGAATGACAAGGTCTTAAACTAAGAAAGGGACAAACACTGCAAGAATACACAGATGAATTTCGTAAGATGGCATTAATGTTGAATATTCCATTACATACCCAAGAAACTCTTATGAAGTATATAGGAGGTTTACCTGCACATATTCGTAACACTGTATTTATGTTTGGACCTACTAATATTGATGATGTTTCAGTTCAACCAACATACATTGAGGCGGGGAAAACAAGAGTTGGTGTATCAGGGGAATCGTCTTCAAGGAAAGAGGACAAAAGAAAGGGGAATGGCAAGAAAGAAAATTCAGTGACAAGAACGGAAGAGAAGATCTCTTGCAAGCATTGCAAGAATGAAGGGCATGATGATGACCATTACTGGCAATTGCATCTCGAGAAGAGACCGAAGTGGTTCAAAGAGAGGAAAGGGAGGCAAACAGTTGAAACAACAACACGACCAACAAACTTGGGATATGATTCAAGTGATGAGACTAAGATCACAACAATTGGTTTGACAGGTAAAATTAGTGATGGATATGATTCTAGAAATAAATTGTTTCACATAAGGGTGATAATGAAACATATTAAGATCGATACATTGATAGATAGTGGATCTCAGTCTAACTTGATTTCAGAGGAAGTGGTTAAACAAATGGGATTAAACACTAAGATGCATCATAAACCTTACTCACTTAAATGGATAAGCAACAATCATGAATAACACATAACAAAGAAATGCACTTTAAAGTTTGTAATTTCATCAAAGTTTGTGGATGAGGTAACGTGTGATGTGGTGCCACTCAATGAATGTGGAATGGTCTTAGGCAATCCTTATTTGTATGATCACAAAGCAATCTTTTATAGGGAACAAAATCAATATCACTTAACTAAAGAAGGCAATGAATATGTTGTACATGCTCATCACTTAAAAGAAAATCAGTCTCTTCAAACAATGGAACAATTAAGGAAGGAAACTTATGCAAGCAACACACCTATAATTGTGCCAAATCAAGCAATTGATCGTAAGCATGAACATGAGATGGTTGTGGAATGGAAGTTCAATCATACTTTGCTTCAAGATAAGCTAATGGTGTGCAAGTACTACAAACATATTAACTCATTTGCAATAATATTTCTGATGTTATCGCTGCTAATATTTTCAACATGGATTGTAGTGGCTTCAGTAAGATGTGAAAGAGTACAAGTGGCTAACAATATGCTGTCAGTTGTCATGGTTGTTTTGCAATTGATCTTGATGAGGCAGGTGCACAAGATAGAGTTTAAAGACAAAGAACAAGTGGGGTGGCCTATCCCGCACTTGATGAGTGGTTAATACCCTTTTGGAGGACCAAAAGGTCTTAGTGGGGAGGCATGATCCAAAATGGATCTAGGAAGGCCTAAAAATAAAAGTTCTCGAAATCGGACAAAACCAATGCCATTACGTCCGTCTCGTCGCGCTGATTCCAACCATATAATTTTTTTCGCAAATGGACGTTGTATGCGAAAGTTATCGTGTTCTGACAGATTTCCCAAACATGCAAAAAAAGTCAACTAGTCAAAGTCAACAGGTTGTACGGTTGACGTCAACAGTACGACGGGTGACATCATGATGATGTGGCATCACCAGGAGGTGACATGTTTCACTCAAAATCGACATTTTTGGGCTGAGTTGACACTTGTACGGATTTGACATGTGGTACTGTACGGATGACACGTGGAAATACAAATGACAGTTGGGTTGTACAGATGCTGGCGTGGTAGGGTGACTATAGAAGTATGGATGATGACGTGGCATGACACATGGTTGTACGATAGGTGACATGGCAGGTGACTGGGTTGTACGAAAGCTGACGTGGTAGCTGACTCGGTTGTACGAGGATGACGTGGCATGCTGACTGTACGCTGACTAGATTGTTGACTGTGATGGTGACTGTATGGTATGGTCCAATCACAAGGTGACACGTGGCCTAATTAGAGGGTGCCACGTGGCACCCTGAATTTTGTCAATGATGGCTAGTTCAAAAATTGTTGTGGCTCCAGGGGATTCGAACTCCGATCTCCATGGGCGCAACAACCTAACAACCAAGGGTTAACCAATTGCGCTAAGGGTGGTGCTTGTTAACTAAATGGCAGAAATTTTATTTGAATTAGCGATGATGAATGGTTAGGGATAAGCCCCGATCGAACAGGGGCTAAAGACCAGGGCTAGCGACGATTTTGTGGACGCGTGGGCGTTGTAGGGCTTGGCCACATGGGCCATAACCATATGGCCAAGACCCAAAATCAGAGGAGCCAGAGCACGCCAACCCAACCCTCGACCACATGGCAGGGCACATGTGACCAGGGGTCCAGAGAAAGGGGTATGCGTGCCCAAATTTTTGCCTATGTGGGTTTTTGCCTAAAGTTTTTGGATTTTTGATTATTCAAAGCCTGTTTTTAATAGATTTTGCCTAATATTGGGAGATTTGGAGCCCGATTTGAGGTCAGATCTTGGGAGCAAGTTGGGAGGTTGATGCCCGCTTCAAATATATATAAACCAGAGGTTCTTGTCAGCCTTGGAGAGGTTCAAAATAGAAGAAATGTTGTAGAATTGTGAAGCCAAAGCCATTTTTATGCAGGGAAGCCATTGAGGAGGGGAACTTTGCGGGCCAATTCTGGGAGCTACACTCAACCGTTTTCAGTGTCGTCAGTTGTGTTGGGTTCTTGAGGTTGAGAAGAACACAACCAGATCAATTTGTAATCCTTTTGACACTTTTTTGATGTACTTTTGAAGCATTGAAGAGAAATAAGAAAGCATCACTCACTAAGGCAAAGGCCCGAAGACATAGGCAATCTTGTCGAACTTTGTTAACAAATTTGTTGTTATGGTTTGTTGATTCTTTGTGCTTAATTTCAGATCTACATTTCTTATTATGGTTGTTATGATATCTCATTAGTTTATGCTTCTTTCATCAATTCCTAATTGGTTAATGAACTCATGTTTTAAAACTCAACCATAGTCTTAAAAGATCATTTCGGATCAACAATGGACCTAAAGGAAAAACTATCTAGAAAGCAAAAACCACTACTAAATTGAATGTGAAACTTGTCCATCCAAAGGAGAAGGCTTATTGCTCGTTGATAGGGGAATTGGGATGTTCAAGTGAACTGCATCATGGGCAAACAAGTCTAAAACATGCCATTGGTGAGAAGTGTTGGCATTCAATGCCAATAACTGTGAGATTAGTTGGTCCAATTGCTCAATACGGAATTTTAGATCTGCCACTTCAATGTGAACCTCAAATATAAGTTGCAGAAGCTTTTCTTTTGGATGATAGTTGTGTAGGAAATCATCAGAGCTCCAGTCCACTGGCAAGTACCGATGGGGGCTAGAGGCCATGCCTTCGACATGAATGGCATCCATGCTGAAAGGAGATGAACTTTGTGCTTTGTTTGTAAACAACAAAGTGGGGGTCAGCTGAACAATATCGTTCATCGACTCAATATTCGCTTCATACCACTCGATTCTACATACACAAATCCTAGATGTCTCTTACATGGTCAATTCTCTATTCTCATCTACATTTGGAGTGGTGGAGTTGGTGGAGCCTCGACTGCTATCTCACTAGTAGAGATCACCCCTTCATCATCCTACTTACCCATCCTCCAATGGAAGTCACGCCCCTGATGAGAGCACCTTCTTTAATAGATTTGAGGCATTGAACCTATAGATATACGAGTTGCACCTGAGAGGGAGAACAACAATCTTCTTGACCAGAGTCTCTAAATCCAAATGAGAGTGCAAACCAACGATAATCATGCATTAAGAGATCATCCTCCTGCTTGTGTTGTGATCACCTCCAAATAACATAGCATATGGTACAGATTTGTTGCCATAATAACTGGAGGTCGATCACAATAATTTCCCCTCTTGTCAACAGTACCAAAGACCAGTCCCCTCCCTATCTTCTCATGCTTCAAGATTCGAATGTCTTTAATAGCCAGGACTTGGAGGTGATACAAGACATCCTTTGTGTGCCCTCTTGGAGAACCGAGCCACTAGGTGGCCCAAATTCCCTCTTCTAGGCTTATGAACATGATGTCAAGATGACACCCCATTCGAGGTATTGTAATGTCCCCATTTTTGGGTCCCATTGCTCCGTGATTGGGATGACTTTCAAGAATTGGGTCAGCATGACCATAGGGGTAGTTTAACATTACTAGTGAATTCAAAGGGTTTATATGGGTTATATGAAGTTCAGTCAGGCTCATTCATCATCTTTCATCATCGGTATCACTCATGTGCAGTCAGTTTCAGTTCTGGAGCATTTCGACTATTCCCGTAATTTTGGGAGTATTATTGAGCACAATTTAATTAATCTCACTAAGGGTGTTATCTTAATCAAATTATTGGAGAGGATACCTTGGTGTAATAGCTCGTTGGAACCGAGATATAGAGCTTTAAAGGTTGGGATGATGAAAAGTGACTTCCAATACCTAAATATGTTTGTAAAGTCAAATAAATCATTTTTTGGAGTAAAAAGGTATGGTAAATTAATAAAGTGATTTTAGAGAAATATTAAAGATGAATTAAAAAGTCATTTGAGGAGAAAAAGGTGAAAGAGGTATAAATAAGAGATAAGAGCTCATTTCCTCTCATTATGTTGATGATTATTTTGATATGATTTAGAGAGCTCTTGGAGCCTTTGGGGGTTTGGAGTAAACCCTAGTTTGGATTGGTTTCAGTGATGAAAGATTCAACCCTAGCTAATTAGGTTTCGGTGGTGAAAGATGCACCCTAGCCATTTAGTGGGTAAGATCATTAAGATCTTCCATGTGTTTCTATTGTGAGGGAAAGATCTATATTTGCAGCAGTCCGGGGTTTGAAAAAGACATATTTTCTCTTCTCCGAGCTGAGAGATTTTTTGGAGATTGATTTGCTTGAGTAGAGACATATTTCTTTTTGAGTTGAGGTCGAATTCATGAGTGGAGGCCTAGTTTTCTTTCATATCAATTGAGTTCTTCTATAGCAGCCGAGTTTATGTGTGGAGAGGTTGAATCTGGGTATTTGGATCGAGTTTCTTTGTTTGGGGAAGCCAAGCTCTTGGGAGGGAGTCAAATCCTTCCTTGGTAGAGACCATTTGCAACTCAAAAAGGGTTTGTGGAGGGACGTATCAGCCCAGGTCTGCTTCAAAAAGGTTATTTGTAGAAGAGGAGAGATATTTTAGTGTTATTTCCTTCCCTAGTTGTCATCAAATTGCTCCACAACATTGTTGGTGTCATGGGCTTCATAGAAACAAATATATACACTAAAATGACCACCTAAAATATGTTATTACAGGTCAAGATGATCATATATATCAGATCTGTAATTTTGGGTTTATTTGTCATTATAGTTGTGATGTTAAGTTGTTCTCATTGTCATTTTTATATTTTCTTTTCCTTGGTGTTGGAATAAAAAAACTCCCTTGCAAGTGAAGCTTATTTGTTATGTTGCCAACTATTTGTTATAATAACTTAACCAAATACAAATAAAGCACAACAACAACAAACACAAAAAGTTACAGCCTAACTGTTTGACAAAAATCATAAACCAAATAGCGTACCATCAAAAGGGATTTCAATGAATTGTTTGACAAAAGTATCAAACCATATCAAAGGGAAACAATAAGAGGGCTTTATATTGGTATTTGGGCTTGTTTGTCAAGTGTTTGACAAAAGTCCTAACCCAAAAACTACCCACAAACATATCAACAGTGAATAAGGAGGCATCACAGGGTTGTTAATAAACTGTTTGACGAAATTCATGTGCCAAACAATCACTAAAATACTGCAGCAGTAAGTATAAATCCACACCACACTTAGGTAGGGTTATTACAATGGTTTCAGAGCATGTTGTCAAAGTGTTTGACGAAATTTCTGAACCAAGTAAACACCTAAAACATATCATTAGTCCTAGAGGCGATATTACAGGTATCCAGAAGAATTTCTAAGTTTTATAACATTTTTTTATTAAACTGATCTTTTTTATTTAAATTTATATTTTATATTTAAAAAAATTTCAATAACTATTTTGTGATTGGTCAAAGAGGTTAATGTGACTAAATTCCCATACCTCGAGGTGACATTTAAATAAATAAATAAATAAAATAAAAAATAAAAAAATAAAAAACTTAAAATTTACACCTATGCTATTGCATACATTTGATGACCAGCGGCTTGGGTTCCATGTCATGCCAGTAACAAAACTGTACTCTAATTTGCAGTTGATTGGTTTTGTCCTTCATGTAGATCATCCTTCATGCAAATGTAATATCCCCAAGGACGAGCCCTGTTGTAATCACGGTTATGAATTGTAAATCATGTTTTGTAGGCTGGTGAGCCAAGTATTGATAAGTTGATAGGATTATGTGTTTATTAGGTCGAAGAGCCTAAGGGTTAAAGGCCAGGAGCCTGATTTTGTACATGTAATTATGGTCATTATTAATAAAAGATAAACATCTCTGCGTGTGGATCGACCACAATGAATGAGTGATGGGGGACTAAGCTTCCACAAAGCCTGGGTAAGGGAGAGGGGGATGAAAGGTAAGAAAGAGGGGCTAACCTCGGGGGCTTAAGCCCTTGGGAATAATAATTTATTATTATTCCAAAGTACTGTGTAAATGTATATGTTTTGTTCTAAGTTCCTAGAGAGGAATGCATGTTGATGGAGCACATGTAGCTTCATGGGCGACATGTGTCGACCCAAGCACATGCAGTTAAAACCATAGGAATAAGTCGTGTTGGGGGTCGGAATTTCGCCATCCATCACTTGAGTGCAGGGGTTCGGCCTTCCAATTTGACATCCTTCGTTTGAACTCGTGACTATCCATGATCGACCTCTGTCTAGTGTTGTTTTTAGATCCCTTACCTGGACAGTTCAAGCCTGTGCGTGAGATCTTTGTGCACCCTTATGTAATCCCGAAACCATAACCGTGAGTCTGTTCCGTGTTGCATGATATAGAAACTCAAATTTGTCTAGGTTGTGTTGTGCTATCCCAGTGGGTTGTTGTGGCAGCGTAGGCCTGACCATGTGAGGTTGCTACCATTGATTGTGCGTTGTTGAGCCTTGCTGTTGTGTCCTCACTGTGTTGGAATTGGTCACAAGAACAGGTTGCCAAACTTGTGAGCAACTCTCTCCAGGTGAGAGATTGTGCTGAGGAAGTAAGAACTCCTTGAAGGGGTCTTGTAGCCGCTACAGAACTTTGAGACTTCCAGTCTGCTCTGTTGCTGAAGCCCAAGGCAAGGGAGGTTAGTAGCCGAAGGAATGTCTCGGTGACAATGAAGGTGTATACTCCTGGGGTGGGACATGCATGTGGGGAGTGAGAGTCTGTAAGCAGTGGGCATAATTGACTCCTGGGATAAAATCCTTCCTTTGTAACTGGGTGTCTTCTCGTTGACCTTTCCTAGCCTATGATTCTCTGCCCAGTGGAGCTTCGTCCCAGCTCGGGTGTGACCTACTACTGAGAGTGATGAGAAGTGCGGTTAAGGATGGGAGGTTCTTGGAAGGTCTGCACGAAGTTGGTGAATTACATCTATTTTCAAAGATAAGTATATGCATGTGTTTAAATTCGGCTTTTAAATGCATGTTTGTGATGCTTGCAATATTATCATGTATTCCGTTGCGATGATGTTTACTGTTGTGCATATGAATTATTGTTAATGGCATGGATTATGTATGCTAGCAATAATTATGTGTTTTCTCTGAGTTGTTTACTTAAATCTGTTAATTAAGTTTAATATGCATGTTTTATATATGAGTATGAGAATGTTCCGTGTAGTAGCATTGCCCAGCAAGTGGGTTGATGGCTGGGGACGTTACAACAACCATCACATCACATGCTCCACTAGTGCTAGCATCGAACAAGAAGGCCAAAAAGCATCGTTGTTAAACAACCTAGACACAAACATATAGCTAGAGAAGAACCTGTAGTGTAAGTTGTTGAGACAATCAAATAAGTAGTTTATCGAGTATCAGTTCATGTAGTTGACCTTGTTGATCAAGAAACATAAACATTTGTTGAAGAAACACAATTAGTTCCATTTCCAGTTCTAGTGGTATATCTAGTGGTATACCTAAGAGCATAGTTATAGGCATACCTAGCAGTAGAACTAGAAAGGTAAGCGTAAGCATATCTATAGGCATACCACCAACCAATGCAACCACTAGAGAGGCAACATATAAGTAAGCAATTGTGGAGGTAGAATATCGAGCAACAAAAGTAGATCCTATTGGTACAGTAGCAATAGTTTCTCCACTAGATTTAACGACCCATGAAGCATGGGTTTTTCAATTCATGAATTGTTGCATGCTTACTCTGTTCGGCCTATCATTGAGAAAGAAAGACTAAAAATGTAATGTGATGTTAGGCAGTGCAGAAATTTAGAAGGTGTGATGTTGGGAGAGCAAGTGAAGAGTGGGTGCATTTGACAATATGGACAGATTGTTCTATGTGCCGATGAGTAGCATACCTAAGTAAGAATCAAAGAACATCTGCAATGAAGACTAAAAGAATGAAATAGATGGGGTGGCTAGAGAGAGTGGAGTGGTACTGGAAGGGTCTCAATTCGAGCAAGACCAGACTCAACTATAGAACATAGACATAGAGGGAGCACCTCTTTCGAAATGGAAGAGACATTGATACATGTCAGGGTTTGCACTCGTAGTTGAGAAATTGACTAATGGTTGGAGCCAAGGAAAGGGCCTACACCTTTCCACTTACCTGTAAAGCTATGCAAATGTAAACAACACAAGGCGACCATTTCCATTTACCAAGAACATGGGGTGGCCATCTACATTTACAGGGAACATGCAACAAGAGAATTCCAATTCTATGTCAACTTAACAAATCTTTTGTTTGTTTGTTGTGCTTACTGTGTATTCTCAAGGTGTCAAATTTGTCATATCTTAGATAACTTTAAAAATAAAATTAGCCTAAAAGTGCCACTATATGGCTTCGATGGATAAAGTATCATGTGTTAACTAATGCCAATAGGTCAACAACAAGGGTGCTTGAATCCTTAATCGTGAGTACCTTTTATTCCTCAGGGAAATTAATTTTGTTTTTGAATAGTAACTGATCGGTTGTAGGTGATAATAGCCCTGGCATGTAATTTTGTTTTCGAATAGTAATTAATCGATCACAAGTGTTATTAGGCCTCACAAAGCACGATTCTTCTTTGTATGATATGACCAGTTTTGTGAAGTGACATGCAATTTGTATAACCTTTGTCCAATGCACTTAAAAACCCTTTTGCTTGTACATTCGTTATGTAATAACAACTATTTAGCTCCTAGAAAAGTACCTTCATTTTAGTTTTCATGCCTATATATTTCTTTCTCAGGCTCATTCACAAATTTGAACAATTTATAGTTCACTATTCGGGAATTCAATTTCCTGATCTAACTGAACGCATTACAACAAAATTGCACTAATGCTTCGAGCCAACTTTTATGAATATGATAGGCTAAACACCACCCACAATGGAATACTCTACCTTATACCTCTATATATGCACTTCCCATGGAAGAATTAGAAACAATAACTATAGAATGTCTCGTTTTGTCTGTGGGTATTACTCTTTGATTGCTCGTAGCTTTCAACTTATCCCAGACAGTAAATAGATTAACCGATTGTACGCAATAATAAGCTTGACAAAATTTGTGTTTTCAAACAATAATTAATTGGTTTTTGTAGGTGTTAATAGGCTTCACAAAGCGTGATTCTTCTTTGTATGCCATGAACAGGTTTGCGAAGCGAGAAACAATTTGTATAACGTTTGTCCAATGCCCATAAAATCCCTTTTGCATGTACTTGTGATACTTAATGTGTTTGATGAGTTTTTCTTTGCCTTTTC
>ML856398.1:7638-27678 GCA_009831015.1 Picea engelmannii
GAAGGCCTTTTTACAATAGACAGGAATGCCAAAAGTCCTAGACATCCAAAAACCTAACCCTAGGAGATGAAGCGCCAAAAGTCATGTGGGCCCCGTTTGGGTAAGTTAGTACATCAACTTCCCGGGGTCGTAACTTTTGCATATTATCTCCGTTTTAGGCGTTTGATAGCTCGTTGGAAAGGTATCATCGAGGAGATTCATTTTGGGGGCTCAATTATGAATTTGGATATCATTGAGAACCTCTATATTGAAAAAAATTCATTTAAGCCCTCAAAATGGCCCCAAAAGTTAAAACCTGCTAAAAATAGTAAATTGCCAAAATTGCCAGAAAGCCATTTTGAGCCATTTGGAAAAGGTGGGTGGCCACCGATATCCACCTGGATCAATCCTCCATCCTTAGGAAGCAATGGTATCCATTGCGTTGAGTTCCCGAGGGAGAGGGAAAAGCATTTGTTGAATCTGCATCTTGGTGAGTTGCTTGTCTTGCTGGAGACATCGCGCTGCTCAGTTTGTGGAAATCTGTCACGAACCTGTTGAGGTTGCTCAACAAGTCGAGATACATGAGAGGATGATGTGCAGAAGGAATCTTTGCACCTTTTTTGCAGCCTTGTCGACCTGGTTATGTTGGATAGAAGGTGCTTGGGGAAAGGCTGTAGTAGTTGCAGTGTCCTTTTGTTCTCCTTTTGAACAGATTGTGAAGAAGTTGAATTTTGCAGTATGAGATACTACGTTGCGGCACTTTTTAGGTGGAACAGTAATCGGAACTACCTCTGGTATTCTGTAGAGATGACCCCCCAAAGTAACAATGAAACTACGGGGTCGAGACTCGTAAATAGCATGGCGTCTCCACATATATGGTTGGCCCAAGAGAAAATCACAAACATCCAGTGGGGAAACATCACATAATACCTCATCCTTGAAGGGTTGCATGTCGTATGACAATCGGCATTGTTGGTTGACACGGAGATCTCGTCCTTGCGAAGAAACCCGATGTTGTATGGTTGTGGGTGTGGTGTTGTCGACAATCCCAACTGTTTGACGACCTCTGCTGAGATGAGATTCTTCTGGCTTCCGCTATCAACAATAAAATGCAGCGGGGTCCCCTTCACCCACATCTATGAATGAAAAAGGCGCTCCCCCTCTTCAGGATCTGTTGGTTATTCTGGTTGAATTGTTGCGATCGTGACAATAGCAGTGGGGTCTGCGTCAATGATCTTTCCTTTACCATTATTTTCAGAATCAGATTCTGAATCAGGGTTTGGCTATTTGTCTTTGATCTCGGCCACCAATGACTGTTTTGAGTGACATTCATCGGTGTTGTGCCAGGGGATTTTGTGGAACTCATACCATTTTTCGGTGTCCTTCTTTGTCTTCCCATGACCCTTCTTTTATTGTGTCTTGGACTGGTTTTCGGGAGACTGCTTGTTAGGGCCGTCTTTGTCATACTTTGGTTGTTGCGGATTTGCAGACCTGAATTCCCGTTTGTTCTGGTGCTTAAATTTCTACTCAATTTTAACAGCATATCGATAAGCAACACCGAGTGATGAGATGTCCAGAAAATACATTTCAGTTTGGATGTATCTGTGTAGAGCCCCATGGTATTTCAGAACCAAATGTCGCTCAGAGTCTTTGATACCCAGCTTAGTGTGCAAGGTATGGAAGTTATTGGTGAACTCCAAAACTATTTGGCCCCTCTCTTGCCGCAGTGTGGTCCATCTCATGTACTGGTCCTCATAGTTGCCAACAGAGTAATACTGTTCTTTTACCGCATCCACAAAAAAATCCCAAGTGGGATCGACCCCATATATTCCAGACTCCTCTGTGGAACTTTGCTCCCAGTAAGTTTCCCACCAATGTTTGACATGAGGGAGATATTTAAGGAGTGCAAAGGTGATCTTTTCTTTATCGTAAAAATTGTGAACAAAGAAATAACCTTCCAGCAGAGTTAACCATTTTTCTACGGCTTCTGCATCTATCTGTCCTTCAAATACAGGAATATCAAAATTAAATTGTACCTTGAAAGGTGAGGTGCCTCCAAAGTGTCCTCTTGATGAAGATGCACCTGATGCTATCAGCAGGTGTTGAAGGATGTGGGCAAAATTCTCCATCATTTCGTCCCTCTGTCACGTGAGATCTTGCTCAAGAAACAGATTGATAGGATCGTCTACTCCATCGTTTTTATTTTCTTCCGCCATTGAGGGTTTCTTAGGTGTGCGAGAGCGATTGTCTTCAAGAGAGACAATATCGAGACCCAAGTTTCTATACTCGGACCTCGTTAGGGACATGCACTGAAAAAAACGATCAAGAGCAACCTGCTCTGATACCACTGATCCGGATTATTTTTGGCACAAAATGAGAGCGGAGATATAATAAATAAATGCACAGAGATATCGAGTATATCCAATAATATAACATAAATATATCAGAGATGCAACCATAAACACAGAGATACAGTAATACACAATTTCTATTAATGAAAGAATTGTACAGAGACTGTAAAAATACAGAGTGAAAGACTCGCTAGAATGGTGGCATCTTATCTCTGAGAAGAGATGTGATGGCTACTCGCATTCGCAAGAAGATGATTACAATGAGGCTCAAAAGGCCTTTTTATAATAGATGGGAATGCCAAAAGTACTAGACATCCAAAAACCTAACCCTAGAAGATGAAGCGCCAAAAGTCATGTGGGCCCCGTTTGGGTAAGTTAGTACATCAACTTCCCAGGGTCATAACTTTTGCATATGAACTCCGTTTTAGGCGTGTGATAGCTCGTTGGAAAGGTATCATTGAGGAGATTCATTTTGGGGGCTCAATAATTCATTTGGATATCATTGAGAACCTCAATATTGAAAAACCTTAATTTAGGCCCTCAAAATGGCCCTGGAAGTTAAAACCTGCTAAAAATAGTAAATTGCCAAAATTGCCAGAAAGTCATTTTGAGCCATTTGGAACAGGTGGGTGGCCACTGATATCCACCTGGATCAACCAAATTCTCTAAGGGTGCCACTCGACTCTTGAATGACTTGGTAGACATCAATAACCCCTAGAGACAATACTCCGCCAGGTGAACTTGTGGTAGACTAAGGGACTCTAAGGAATAAGGCCCCCGCCTTATTGTGCACCCCTTAGAATCATCGTGAGCGACTGTCACATTCGTCCCTCATAGAATCATGGGTCCTCTCAAGCTAGGTAATTGTCAACCTACAGTTCAAGCCACAGTTGGAATGCTAGTAGGTTGTGGTAGGGCTGTTGTCCACACCTCTCCCTCAACATCTCTAGTAGTCGTGCATGACCCCTTTACTCCATATGTGAGTTTGGTCGGAAAGCTATCGTCAGCCTGCATCATCAACAAATCATGTCAGAACATATCCATATCATACCATCTAATCAGATGCACTAATATCACGGTAAAACAATCAAACCCCAATGGTACACTCCCTAACTCGATCCGGAGTCCAAGGGGTTCCATCGATGCCTCTGCATCCTCGAGGTCCAAAATCCTACACACTTAGTAAACTGAGTCAATAGCACATGTCTATGTCAATGCAGTAAAACAACATGTCATCAACCCATAACGCCGTATAATCAAAATCAAAATTTTTAATAGCATAATAATCCAGATCACTTGCGAGCAAGTGTCCTCAAAGAATAAGTTCGCTTAGTGCACCAGAGCGAGATGTTAAATAATGGATGATTTCTAATGGAATGAATGGTTGTATCCTATGGATACATTAATGGATAGATATTCATGTGTAATTGAAACAAATTTATTGTATTAAATGCAAGTTATCGTGCTATGCGAGGTGTATTTTGGCATGTCTGTGTAACCGACAGAATGATTCAATGTGAGCCTGTGAGACTGCTAAGTCCCAAGGAATAAGTTATAATCCATTCAAAACCGAATGGAATTGACGAGACTCAAAAACCATTTATTCCTATGATGAGAGTCAATATCTACCATCCAATATGGGATGGTTACCCATCATAGTCCCTTGTATATCAACGCAGCAGTGGTGGCCAGTGGATTGGGGAATGGTTTAATGCCAACCATTTATATGTTATGTAAATATCATGAGGGATTTTAACATCCAGGAGTACCAAAGCACTGGACCCCAGAATAAATCCTAAGTCCAAATCTCTTTTGAAGTCCCGATACGTCGATGTTCAGGGACCAGGGTTCCAACCTCTAGTTCCATGCCTTATCACATATAACCGAGGAGAAGTAAAGATGATGTATGCATGATGTTTCACTATCATCATGGAAGCCAACGCATTGTAGGATGATATGTGTCGTCATGTGAGTGGATGAAAAGTCAAGTGTGGGCCCCTATTGGGCTTAAGCCATTGGAAGAGTGCCTTAATATTTGAGTTGTTGGATTTGAGAAGCCAACATATCTAAGCTGTAGATCTGGTGGTAAAATTTGGGAGTTGAAATCCTAAAATTAACTTGGCTAAATACCACATAATTTTCGGATGGAGGACCTCGGGGTTTTTAGTTTACAAGAGATAAGGAAAGTGTCAAGGTCTGAGATCTTCTTCGACAAGAACCATCGATACGTTGAGTGACACTCTAAATATAAACCATGTGATCCTTAGAGTCGCTACCACACCAGAGTTGTGAGAGGAGCCCTGACAGCCATTATATCTAAGCGTGCAAGATCTTGGTTGTCGATCTTGTAGAATCATAACCCCGAGAGTTAACATAATTAATCATCCCTTAATCCAATATTTCCCTAATTAAACCATCTTGCAATCCCTGGATGTCAAGCTTCAGAGATTTTCATGGTTTCAATTTGTCGAGAAAGCCCTGATGTCCGCTACCCGATGGTGAAGTTTCATGTCATTAATGGTGTCATGTGTCATGAAGAGAGTGGTGCCATGTGTCATGCAGATTTGGAAATAGTGCATAGGGATCCATGGAGGAAATAGGGCCATGTGCCCAAGGATGCCAACTATATCTCAGATCTCGGACCACCAAGAGGTTTTTGGGAAATAGACCTTATGAAATAGGTCGATAGTCGATGCCCGATAGAACCGAGATGACGTCGAATGACATCATTCAATGAAATCGAAGCACACAAGTGTCAATTCCCTATTTGGAGAACCATGGGTGATACGATGACATGCATACCATGCCAGTCCATGTGGGAGGTCCATGTGTCACATGGTGATCGTGCCACATGCCAAGGGTTTTTAGTATTTTTAGAGCTCTGTGGGAAAAAAATGAGTGCCACATATCACAAGGTGACGGTAACCAGATGTCATGCTAGGTGGCAGACAATGGTAATGTTTCTTTCCAAGTGGTAGGTTTTGGGAGCATCGCATGTCAGAGGCATTAACTCATATTAGATCGAGACTTTTTGGGTTATATGATAGTTAAAGGGCATAGGTCTCGAGACCTCGAGATTCAATATTTCGAGTTCCTGCGGTCCCGATGGCCTAGGGACAGGTGTCAATATTTGGTCAGAGCAGTTCTTGGGAGAAATTGAAGCACAGTGTTGTGCATGAGGAAGTTTGGGGCCCAAAGTGTTGAGGGTTTGGTGGTCATGTGGAAGGCACCACACCAATGATGCCCTGCATGGAGGAAAAGGTAAGACACATAAGTGCCACATTATATGGGGATGTCTATGTAACTAACAAAGTGATGCAGTGTGAGGATACGAGACTACTAAGTCCCAAGGCACAAGTTATAATCCTTTCAACACTGAATGGAATTGATGAGACTCAACAATCGTTGATTCCTATGCTAAGAGTCAATCTCAGCCATCTAAGATGGGATGGTTACCCATCATAGTCCCTTTTAGATCAGTGACAGTGGTGTTCATTGGATTTGGGAATGGTTGAATGCCAACTATTGATCTGTTATGTAAAGCTCAGGATGGAGTTTAGCATCCTGGAGTACCTAACCCTGGAAGAAATATTAAGTCAAAATATCTTCGGAAGTCTTAATACAGCAATTTCAGGGGACCAGGGTTCCATGCCTTATCGCATATAACTGAGGAGAGGTAATGATGATGTCAACATGACATGTCATTGCCAAAATGGAAGCTAGCATGTCGTAGGATGATATTTGTCGACATGTGAGTGGTTGGCAAGTCAAGTGTGGTCCCCTGTTGGACTTACACCTTTGGAAGAGTGCCTTAAGATTCGAGCCTTCAGATATGAGAAGCTAACATATCCAAGACATAGATCTGGTGGTAAAATTTGGGATTCGTAATCCTGAGATTAATGTGGCTAAATACTTCATAATTACTAGACGATGGACCTCGAGGATTTTAAGTTACATGAGATAAGGAAATTTTTGAGGTCTGAGATCCGCTTCGATGAGAATTGTCGATCTATTGAGTGACACTCTAAATCTCCACCATCTGATCCTTAGAGACACTACCACACCGTATTTGTGAGAGGAACCCTAACAACCATCAAATCTAAGCGTGTGATATCTTTGTCATTTATCTCGTAGAATCATAACCCTGGGAGTTAACATGATTAATCGTCCCTTAATCCAATATTACTCTAATTAAATCATCTCATAATCCCTAGATGTCGTGATTCAAATATTGTCATGGTTGCAGTATGTCGATACATCCCTTATTTCCGCTACCCGGTGGTGGTGTGTCACATCGTGACTGGAGCCACGTGTCATGACGAGAGTGGTGCCATGTATCACGAATATTTGGAAATAGTGGAAAGGGATCCATGGAGAAAATGAGTGCCACGTTTTGAGTGGTATGAGTGTCACGTGTCATGCCAGGTGGCATGACTAGATAGTCCATGTGCCCTAGGATTCCAAATGTATCTCGGATCTCGGACCACCAGGAGGTTTGGGAAAATAGACCTTATGAAACTGTCTGATAGTCGATGCCCAGTAGATCTGAGATGACGCCAGATGACGACATTCAATGAAATGGAAATCGAAGAGTGTCAATTCCATGTTGGGTGAACCTTCTTCACTGCGATGATTTGTATATCGTGCCATTCCATGTGTCACATGTTTATTGTGCCACGTGTCAAGTGTTTTTAGATAGAGCTACGTGGAAAAAAATGAGTGTCACGTGTCACAAGGTCACAGTAACCATGTGTCATGCTAGGTTGAATACAATGGAAACATGTCTTGTTGGGTGGTACATTTTGGTAGCGTCATGTGTTAGAGGCGCCAACACATCTCAGATCGATAATTTTTGGGCTATATGAATAGTAAAAGGGTCAAAGCCCTGAGTCCCAGAGATCTGAGATTCCAAGGTCCCATGATCCCCACGACCTGGGGACATGTGATATTATTTGGTGAGAGCGGGTCTCAAGAGAAATTGAAGCACAACGGTGTGCACGAGGTAGGTCGTGGCCCAAATTCTCAAGGGTTTGGTGGTTAGGTTGGCAAGTGCCACACAAATGCCACGCTGATGACACCCTACATGGAGTAAAAGGTAGGACATGCCAGTGCCATGTAGGATGGCAACGACAATGTGGAGCCACATGGATGCCACATGGAAGTATGGATGCATTTGATGAATAAAGGACTAGAAACTTCAAAGGGCCATAAATGTTTATCTAGAGATCTGTTTTGAGCAAACTTATAGTCATTGGAAAGTTCTTGGCGAGTAGAAGATGATGGTATCCATTTTAAAGGGGTTCCAAGAGGTTTAATAAAAGAAAAAATTTAGTACCCCATCCATTAAAAAGGTACTTATTGGGGTTGGGTGTATTACAAGCATCTCTTTGATGAAATAAATATTCCAAAATATCCACTACCATTTCCTTTAGGGAAACAAATGAAAATCTTGAAAGGTCTTGCATTAGCATAGCATATGGATGGTTCTAAAAGGTCTTACATCCACATAACAAATGGATGGTCCTGAAAGGTATTAAACTAAAATTCAAGATAAAATACATGATTTGAAATGTCTTAACTGAGCTTTTCAAGAAAATGCACAATCTATATGGAGGCATGCCTAAAACATTATTGGCATGTACAACTGATGTTTTGTTGGTCTTCAAGAGTTGAGTTTCAAATTAACATATGAAATTTTTCCACACTTTCCTATAGCTACCAATTTTCACTTTCTCATTAGCAGTAATTGAGAAAAACATGTAATCATAATCATGTTTCTTCAAATTCTTAATAATACCAACCATTAAGAATTATGGAAACAACCAAGGAGGTTCTTCGTAAAACTTCAAGCTCACATAAATGTGACAGATCTCATTTATCTTTGCTCTTTCCCTCCTATTTCATTTTTCTTTGATATTAGCTTTGTTATATTTGATTTCAATCATCTTTCCAAATAGGTTATAATATAACAAGGAAAACCAAGGGATATCCAAAGACATTGTTGACCTATGTCTAAATCACCATCATCCATGCTTATGAGTAAAAAAAAATTTCCTGGATTTCTTTAGGAAGAGTTTTAGTAATCAAAACTTGCCAAAAAAAATTCCACTCGGCCAATCATACACACTCAAGTAAGTGTTTAAAACAATTACAAAGTTTTGTGAGATATTGACTATCTACAATTGATAAAGAGATGTGTGAACTTGGAAACTTCCAAGTTCCCAAAGCACAAAAAGTGAGAGCTATCCAAGTAAATTTGGGTGTTGAATCTTGAGAAGCTTGATGCCTTAAGGGCATGGATTCACCTATTTGAATTTCAAATCGTATAATTGGATGTAGCATTGTGTTTATTTATAACTAACCATAATTCCTTAATTGCAAACTTACCAAATTCTTGTATTTTCTATATTCAAGGAGACCCATGCATCCTGTTTTTGTCCTCCTGTAAATTTTGGGATGTCTCACTACTTTTTTTCCATAGGTTAAAATTCTAAATAAAAATTCCAAATAAATTTTTATTAGAATATGTATTTTTGAGTTCTATATTATTTTATTTTGTTTGTTTTGTTTAGATGTTAACTTGGTTTTAATCTATTAGAGTATTTTTTCTTCTTGTATTTTGTGTTGGTTTTGTTTCTATATTAGGAATACTCTTCTTTTATTTTGGGTTGGTTTTGTTTCTATATTAGGTTTTACCTTTTGTTAATGTACATTTAGTTTAATTTTAGCTTTACTTTAAATTTTAAGTTAGTTTATCTTTAGTTAAAATTTCAAATAATGTTATTATTATTTAATTGAAGTTAGTTGTATTATCTTTAGTTTTATTAAATTTTAGCCTTATCTAGGCTCTAAGTTATTAGATTTTATTATATTAGTTTTAAATTTTATTTAGTTCTACTAGTTATATTTATAAGTTCTTTGAATATACTGATTAAAATTGATTAAAATTGATTAAAATTAATCATATTTTGTTTTAAATATATAGAATAAAGTATTAAAAAATAAAAAAACAAGTAGATAGATCGTGATTAAATGTGGAGCATTGATCAGAAAAGCATGAAGATATGTGGTTTATAATGAAACTCACTACCCCAGGTCGATCGACATTTAAAAGGGAATAACCCTCAAGGTGACACAAGGCATATTTGACCCATGCTATGTGTCGAGAAAAGGATCCACCTCGGCCCCACGTCGCATGGTATTCAAAATTGTCACTCAACCCCTCGCGAAACTATGAAATGAAACCACCCTAATGCTCTTGAAACTGTCAATTTTGTAAATATCCTGAACGAACACTGGTCTGAGATCCAAGATACAATTGAAATTCTGGGACACATGGCCCTATTTAGTCAAGCCACCCAGCATGACATGTGGCACTCATACCACTCAATACGTGACATTCATTTTCCACCTGGAACTTTTTCCAGATATTCCAAATTGATGTGACACATGGAACCACCATTGTGTGACATGTGGCCCTCCCTCTACCATGTCACAACCAATCTTTTCCATTTTTTTTTAAATTTTATACAAACTTCATCGAACTTCCAACAACCTGTTCGTCGGCATGCCAACGACATGGTCATTTCTCTTTGGAAGAAGGTTTGTTTTTATTTGAAGGAAGGGTCATTGCTCTTTCGACGAACTGTCCTTGCTTTGTCGATAAAAAATCATTTCTCTATCGATGAACAATCATTTCTCTTTTGACAACTGTGAGTCGCCATTCCAAACTCAATTTATCATTCTTTCGACATGTGTTCGTCAGTAGTTAGAGTTTTTTGTGTGATCATGTGATTATCTCTTTTCATATCTTCGATGACCTATTTTTTGAAGTTATGACATAACCAAATTCATCACAATTCTGACATTCTTGTGACGACAAAAATGGGTTGAAGTTGTCATCTTAAGACTGATGATATATCGACGAATATTTCATAGGGCATACAACTAAGGGTTTTTTCAGACACACAGCTAAGGGTTTCATCGGAAAAAGGCATCTAACTGCCGATGAGTATTTCGTCAGACATACAACTAAGGGTTTCGTCAAAAAAGGAGTTTGACTACCGACGAGTATTTTGTGAGACATACGAAAACAAATTTTGTCGAAAAAGGAGTCTAACTTCTTATGAACTTGTGTTCATCGATGGAGTGACACCATGATAACGATGAACACAGGGTTGACGCATTCATTGGAAGCTCGATGTGTTTACGATGCAAAGTCATCGATAAAGTGTCGTAAAATTGGCCCAATGTACTAGTGTAAAGATAATGAAGGGATCATTAATGAAATAATAACTGTAAACATGATGCATGGAGGAATTTATAAATTATACTACAAACAATAAAATCTTCATTACATGGTGCTTTGGTTTTGTTGAACACTTCCAAGTTTCAAAAGTTTGCATTGTTGAGATTAATTGTTGAATAGGTATTATAGTTAGGCCAATGAAAATACAACAAAATTCATAGGTTTTTAATACAAATTTTGAGAAAGTGGTGGAGGAGAATAGAAAAATCTATGTCAAAAATAACTATAAGGACCCATTCTAAATTCTAGAGCCAAGTTACTAAATATTTTAGGTCAAACCCCTTTCATTTTGAGTACCAAGATTCAAGAGCAATCTCTCTTGAAAAGAATGATGGGAAGAAGCGGGATCAATGGGGGACTTGAGTAGGCCCGGATGGGGTGACACATCGAGAGGGGGGTACAGGTGGACACGCACTCGACCTCGGCATAAATGCCGAAGGCCGCCACCCACGAGCATACATTTACGATGGATGATGGCCTTCGCTGCAGCTGCAGGACGGAGGGACCTTTCCCTCGTGCGGTCATTTATGCCATAGGCATTCCCGGGATGGCGAAGGTTAATTGTGACAAGATGACTTCGGTTCTGGATTATTCGGCTTTCAATTTGCCTGGGAAGAGAGGGACTTTCCCGACCTTGGCTCTGTATATTGTTTGGACGCACTGGTGTGGTCCAGCCTCCACCGTGCCTTGGCTCGGTTCACCCTCTTTGTATTTCACTCTGACTCTAGTGGGACAGAGCTCGCATACCCGAGCCTCGCACCTGCATTTGCTCTCACCTTGGCTCATCCGCCTCCACCTGCTTTTGCTCTGTTCCATCGCCATGGTTCGCATTAGAGGCCGTCCTCGCCGGGGAGCGGACTGGGAGGCAAAGAAAGCGCAGAAGCGGCGAAGGGAGAAGCTGGAGCGCGCCCTGACTCTTGCGAATTCAATTCTCAGGAAGGAGGCCAGAGTGAAGAAATTGGCACGGCTTGCCATCATCACCGAGCCTAGAGTTGAGTCCAGTCGATTCGTCCCGGAGAATATGCCGGGGGCCATTCAGGAAGCTGGTTTCATGGAGGAGTTTCCCCCCTGTATAGTGGAGGAAGAACCGGTACCGGCGGACCAGCTGATTATAAAAGAAACCTGCGTGAAAACTCATCGGATGGAAAGTAGACCCACTCCGACGCTGGTTGACTACATCCCTAGTTGTATTGTCGAGGAGATACCTTGGCCTGGTGATGACCAGTGCAACTTCCAAAACACTCAGGGGGACAACGCATGCACGAAGGGAGTAGAGGCAGAAGCGGCGCAAGGAAGGTTCGTTGAGGATTTTGGAGTAGCGATGGACGTGGGTGGCAGCATGCACGGGTCTCTCATCCGAGAGGAGCACCTAGCACTGATCTTCGACCTCCGTGGACACCTGGATGATCTGGAGCATCAGGCCCTCATCATGGGCCAGCGCATGGACATGTTCCTAGACGCCTTTTCCAACGTGCCAGCAAAGAGCAGATGCCCCCTCTGTGCACAAGCTTTCGTCTTGACCGGGACCACGTGGCAGGATGGCAAGGATGACCAGTCACCAGGCATCTAGGTTATTCATGTTTTCTTGGCTCTTAGTTTTACTATGTTGTTGTTCTATGTACTTAGTCTATAGACATATGTCCTGGTTTCCTCCGGGCAGGACAGATGTCAAACAGCTTTTATGTTTTATAATGCTATTTGCTACTTTCCCTCTTTACATGCCGGTTTCCGATAATCGGCAGCATTTTGGGTAATACCAGCCCTACTTTCATGCATACTCTGTAATAGTTTTGTCTATCTAATATAGCAAGATCCACCCCTTTTTTTATTTAAAAAAAAAAATGGGGGACTTGAGTACCCTCATTCTTATTGTAATTTCTCTCACATTAGTAAATAGACTTAATTTTGGAACCACATTTATACTTATATGGGTATATCATCACAATTCTATTTTTTGGAGTTCTCATGCCAATCTAGCCCATGAAGGTCATTGTTGTAGTATGCATTTACTAAAGGAAAACAATTGACTATTTAGTAAAACCTTGAAGCTCATAGGAATTTGTAATTAGTCCCATAGAAACACCAAATAATTAGATGCTTAAAACATGATTGTAAAATTTTCTTTATCATTGCTACAATGCCCCAAATCCCTCTTTTTATCCATAATTATGTGATTTTTTATGTAATTTGTAAAATATTTTATTTTCCAACCAGGATGTGTCTTCAACTCCTATTTTTATAAGTTTGGGGGTGATAAACTTTATGGAATGTTTATTTGGATCAATGATTATTTTCCATGGAGGAAGTGGTCTTGTAGGGAAATATAAGTTTGGGGTTAGGAATGAGGCATTTGTGGAATTTATAAATAATGGAAAATTTGCTTTGGGTTGTTTCTAGGAAGCCAAATGGTGAAAATGCTAAATTAGTTCCCACTTGGGTTGTTGGGTGTATTGATGTTATTTTCCGATATTGAGATAACTTTGACATGGAGGGACATTGAATTCTAAGGAGGCATTTGTCATCCTCATGTGTGCTAGTGTTTTTCTTAGTAGATGCACTTTCAATTTTGCCTTATGTAATCATGTGAGTATACATGATCACAAGTATGCAAATTTTATGAATTTCTAGAAAATAATTCTCATGATTGAAAATGAAAACATAAAATATAGAATTCCCACCAAAAAATGAAATCATGCAATGTTGAAAGGAGGAACAAAGTGACACTATACATCAGGGTTTCACCTAAGTATAGTATAATCACTATTGAATTCTATTTAAAATAATTGATATTCTAATCTTGATTCAACTTGGAAATATCCTTACTTTTTTTTATTAAAACTAAACCAATACACTCTCTCCCCCTATATTACCTAGTACAATTCCATGGATTTGTTACCTTGTTTTAGGGCCAATAAATTAACATACTTTGATAGAACTCTAAACATGGTGATTTAGTTGGGTTTTATTCTCCAGGTTGATATAAACAAGGATAATCTTACCTTGTTTTAGAGCCAATAAATCCCTTATATATCACATACAATATTAATAATTAGGGAAGAAGTAGTAGGTTTGATAATCAAATAATTTGGTGTATTAATTAATGGATTGGGTGTTCGAGATGTAAGGCATGTAAGTACACCAATTCAATATCTAGATTCAAAGTAATATGCTTAGTGGATGCTTTCAAATTATGCAACTAAAAGGATAAGAGAGTACCACAAGTTTCAGTCAAGTGATAATAATGAAGAAGAACTTGATGGACTATATTGTGTGACTTGTGGCATGTGAATCAACTTTGCTTAACTCATCATTTTACCAATATCAAGAGTGTTTCCATAGAAAATTGTATATGGAGGTCCTCTTATTCCTTAGGATTAAAGAATCTCTTTGTTTGTAGAGGATTCCAACATACAAACATTGTAATTATCACTGGAAAATTTATTGAACAAACTATAATTCTCACCATAAAAAATTATAGCTATGACATAATGGTCTCCAACAAAAAAAAAAAAAAAACAATAGTCTTGGATTTTCTGAATTAAACCCTTGTACCAATGACAATGATCTAGATTTGAGAAAAATATAGGGCATCTAACCAACTTAAAGAACTTGTAAAGAATGTTGCATCCTAAAATTCCCATTCTACAATTTGATTCAAACATCATTTTAGGACATCTTATTAAAATATAATCATGACCTAAGCATTGATAGTAGATAGTTTGCAATTATATAATACAAAGTAAACACAAAGTAAAAATTATACAGTGTATAACATGAAACAAGTAATGGTGGTTTTGATCAAGTTTGCTTCAAAAGACTTACAAGTTTTACATAGTTTTGATAAAGAAATATTCACTAACCTAATTCCAATCACTCTCTTTATTTATTCATTCAATGATCTTGATATATTATAAAAATCAAATTTTCTATTTGGAACCAAGAGAGCCTATATAGTTTGAATAAATAAATCTTTTGCATAAATCAAATTTGTTACATAAATGAAGTGGGGGTTGACTTGATCAATATTAAATAAAAAAAGATGATTTGAAACTTCATCAGTACAAGTTACTAGTGAAAAGAAATTGTCAATACCTAAATCATTCATACAACCAGATATTTACCAACAACACTCTTGGAACAACAAAGTGTAGTTTTTGCATAAGGGAACAAAAAATTATAATGAACTAACCGATGTATTGTTTATTCAACCATTTTTAACATTATATCAATAATATTAAAAACAAAGGATACCAAAATACATACTTGTTCAAGTTTCTCTTGGCTTAAAGAATAATTCATTCCTTATTGAACAAGGCCAACCAAGTGAAAGTGGAATCTCAATTGGCCTCTCTCCCCCCTCACATCACTCTCAATTCCCCATACTTAATATATTCATTGAAAAATAATTGAAATTAACATAAAATAAGAAAACATAGAACATTCCATAAGATGTATTAAAACAAAAATCATAGTACACAATATTTTATGTAAATAAAGTTGATCATTACAATATCATGTCTCAACAAAAATAATTGTTTTCTATATATTGTCTAGATCTATTATATCTAATCAGTTCATATAGGGTTTCTTATTTTCAAAATAACGCATGAGAAACACATTCATGAGTTCATCCTCGTTCTTGTTTAGTGGAGCCTACTTATCTGTTGATTCCTACTCCCTACAGGAAAAAAATACATGTCTTGTGTCGTGTACATGTTGAGTGGGACCAATATTGACTATATAAAAGATAAAATATATATAGTTAGTACAATTATCTCATTAATAGTATGTTTAATAGTTCAATGTAAATATTAAAACAATGTTTATTATCGGGTTGACTATGAGAGGCCATGGTTTGGGTATTCTTCTCTTCTTATCTCTTAGTATCCTCATTCATAGCCTTTGCCTTTGAAACAACAAAAAATTATAAGTATACTAAATATAATTTAAATCATCAATATAATCATATGTTCGATAATTGTATAGTCATAATACTATCACAAGATTCTTTTCCACTATTGGTCTCAATACTGGTTGTTCTCTTTTACATTAAGAACATGAAGACACTAATTTGTAGGCAAGAATTAAATCATGAATGGGATTAAATTTAATGGTCATTTAGAATTAATAATTTTTTTATGTTTACATTCTCCAAGGGACTTTGTTATTGCTCCAAATTTTGCACACATTCAACTATGAATTGAAACCCACACTTGAATGTGAACTTCATTTCTTCATAAGTGTGTGCTCATTCATAGATATCCCCCTGCATTGCATAATAATATCACAAATTTTAATTATTTGTTACAATAAAATAAAAGTTTGAAGATCTTAATAATGAAATGATTTAATTATTTTCATACTTACAAATTTGACACTTAATTTCAGGTATTTACCTTGGCCAAGTTTGTGTTAGGATATTTAGACACTTAGGAGTTAATTAAGATCTACTTGGTCTAATGTGTCGTTAGGTAAAAGTGTGTTTCTTAGTGGGTTTCTTTAGTATGCATTTGTAGTTAGGAAATCTGATGATCACGATATGTTCCCAACATAGAGTGATCTGATGATTCATATTTTCCTCAATCTTAACAACTACATTAATATGTGGCTTAACACCTGATTGGTCCATGATATCTATTTAAAGAGCATGGAGGGTCATTTGTCGATGATCGATTGTGAGAAACTCTCTTGTAAAATCTCTCTGTAATCTTTTTCTTTTGCATTAATAAGCTGCTTCAAGTGGTTGTGTTGGCTAGGGTCGTGGATGTTTCCCCATGGGGGTTTTACCACGTCAAAACATCGATGTGTTGATATTTGATATGGTTGTGTGAGAATATTGATCCTATGTTGGAATACCTGTGTTGTCGAACATGGTATCAGATCATGTTTGAAGACCCGCTCCTATTATAGATCGAGATCGTGAAGCCGAATTTCCTCATCTCCATTTTCTTCCATTTTCGTACATTTTTGGGTTGAGAGAACTTTTCCATTGCATCAGTAGCACTCATTTCAGTAAGGAACGTTTTTCATTTCACTTGAAAAGATTATCAAAATCCCACTCTTGATTCCTTTTGTGATGCTTTGATTAGAGAGAAAGATAAGCTTGTACAACTTGGAGTGATCAACACTACAAATACATCCAACAAAGACTTAGTTTCCCATCAAAAAGATAAACCCAAGAATCCCAAGAATCAACATCCTCGCCACAACAACAAGAAACATAAGGTCCCCAAACCCACTCAAACAACTTTAGATCCTAATGGTGACAAATGAGAAAAATATAAAAATAAAAATATTGACATACATTGTAACTTTTGTGATAAATATGGTCATGATGAGTCCAAATGTTTCAAGAAGATGACAACTTTAGAAGAAGTGATGAAAAAGCACAACATCAATATTGATTCTACTTCTTCTTCTTATCATGGACATGCACTTTCTGCTTCTAGTTTCTCCGTCAATGCAACTTCTACGTCTTCTTCTGATGAGTAGTTTATTGATTCTAGAGTATGTTATCATGTGGATAAGGATAAAGACATATTTTCTTCTCTAAATGAGTGTAACACCAAGAAAATATTTGTTGATGATGATAGATCTCTTAGTGTTGTAGGATCTGGAACAATTCAAGTAGATAATGGTCATTTCAATGATGTATTATGTGTTCCAAGTCTTTCTTGTAACCTTCTATTAGTATATCAAATCACTCATTCAGGTGAAGGTAAAATCGTAGAGTTTTCACCTCACCAAGTTGTAATCAAGGATCTAAAAGATCCTAAGCATCTTCTTGCAACTGGAATTGTTGATGATATTACCAGGTTGTACAAGTTTGACAACTTTAGGTCATCATCTTTTCCATCAGTTTTTGTTTCTCATAGTGATGACTTGAGAAAAGTTTGGCATGAGCGGTTTGGTCATCTAAACTATCTCTCATTGCAAAAACTATGTAATCAACAGATGGTGACTGGTCTTTCTCTTGTTTCATGCAGAGATCGTGTTTGTGTTGGTTGTGTTCTCGACAAGCATCATCGAGTCAGTTTTGACAAACATGCCTCTTGGCACGCCTCAGGCCCCTTGCAGCTTGTTCAAAGTGACTTTTGTGGTCCACTTTCTTCTCCTTCTTTTTCTAGGTGCAAGTATTTCTTAAATTTCATTGATGAATTTTCTAGACATACTTGGGTTTACTTCTCAAAACTTAAGAGAAAATTTTTTGACTAGTTTCTGGCCTATAAGGACCTTGTAGAAAAGTAATTTGGACATCAAATTAAAAGGTTAAGAACAGATAATGGAGGTGAATATGTGAACAATAATTTTACAAGTTACTGCACTACACAGAGCATCCAAATGCAACACACTATTCCATATACACCACAACAAAATGGTGTTGCTGAGAGAAAGAACCACACATTAAAAGAAATGGCTAATTGTATGGTCCAATATAAGGGATTAAGTATAAAGTGTTGGGAGGAAGCCATCAACTTTCCAAATTACATATTAAATCACACTCCCACAAAGTCTCTTAAAAATATAACACCGGAAGAAGTTGTTGATGGGTCTTAAATCCCTTGATTCAACAGTAGGAACCAAACCCGCCACCGAGTCCCAACTAGACTATGTAGAATTTGAGATGGAATGGTTCTCCAGATCTTGCGGTCCAGCCAATTTATCGATGGTCTTTTTGTTTCCTTGTGAAGGCTCTCCCTTCAAGTAGGACATTTCTTTTCTTTATTTTCTCTTGAGTGGGACTAATTTGAGAGATGCAAGCCAGCATAAGCCAACTTGACAACTAATAGGATTGAGTTTCAACTACTAGGAAGAGGCTAAGCTTGGGATAACCCGTTGCTCAAACATGCAGGCGGTAATTCTATGTCAAAGGGCCTAGTACTAATACATTAACCAAATGAAAATCAAATTATTGTCTGAGAAAAACTATTTAACAGAAAGAAAACACATATGTAATCAAGATCATGGTAAGAAAAATAATTCATCTACCATAACATTCATCACATAACAACACAACGATTTATCTTCATCATTAAGCAAAGAACATCAAAACATTGCACTAGATAACTTGACAATGAAATCAATTGCTCTTACTCATTTACTGCATCATTCATGGAACAGGATAGGAAGTAATTCTTATCCAACTCCAATCACATACAGCTAAAGAAAATAGTTTTTATTTGGTCCAGAAGGACTTCTCGATTCACAATAGTCTCAAAATAATTATCAACAACCAAAAAAAGAAATAGTTCTTACAACAACCATCGACCCTTGACTAACCGGTCGATGTCTCTATTTATATTATAAAATTCAACCGAAATTAACGGCTAAGTATAGTTTGGTCCAAACAAAAATTTCCACGTGGCGTGATCATCCAACAGTTTATTTCAACAATCCACCAGAGATGTCTCTTGAAAAGGATCACTTCTTTCATATTCAGACTAGCTAATAAACAGATCTTCACAAGTTTGAGCCCATGGGAACCTATGTTGTTCCATAGGGGCAACATATACTTCTCTGATATCCACTGCATGCGTCTGGTACTTTACCAAACTGGAGTTTAGATGTTGCAACATTGCTCGAACTCTGAATAGGTGTGTTGCGAATTGTTGCACTTGCCCTGGCATTACATCGATGACTTTTCTGCACTCTTCATCCCAAAGAGAGTCTTATATGGAATGCCTCTTGAACACATTTCTCGGGTTAGTGAATTCACCAGGGATGCCTAATTCGGGGAGACCGACATCTTTCATTACTTTATTAATTTTAACCCAGTGTTTTTGGAACTTGGTCCATTGCTCTTGGATTTCTCGGTGTGGGTCCTGGGTCATTTTCGCCCAGTTTTCGGCAGATTTCTTCATGCGGTTGAGACTACTTTTTCCAACCAGCCGAATGCCATGATTTTCCTTTTCTCAACCCTACTAAACTACCTCAATTTATTCGAGTCTCTCTATCGCTTGTTGTGCCCTTTCATGCCACCTCTCCATTTCTTTGCATGTCGTGAGTGCCATGAGAGTATCCTCCTAAAACTCGACTATGTTCTCGATTAACAGGTGCCTTTCCTTCTTGAACTCGTTATAAAATCCGTTGAACTCATCTTTCAGATACACAATGGTCTATGTATATCCTTTATAGTATTTGACAAGATGGAGGAGGTGTTTGAGCTCTTCCCAGATGTCGGCTAGTTCCTTTTCATGTCTCCTGGCTCTATCCTGAGCGGCATCTGAGAGGGATTTTCCTACGCCGATCAGTTCGAACGTGTGAGTGTCTGCAGTGCAGATTAAGTTCTCTTCTATGGTAACCACGATGGATTGATCCAAAGTGATCCTTTACCTTTTCGCAGTCCTTTGAACGATGGCCTTCCTCTTTAGATCATAGGAGATTGCATAGATGTCTGCTACT
>ML856398.1:27778-49047 GCA_009831015.1 Picea engelmannii
TGTGAGTGTCTGCAGTGCAGATTAAGTTCTCTTCTATGGTAACCACGATGGATTGATCCAAAGTGATCCTTTACCTTTTCGCAGTCCTTTGAACGATGGCCTTCCTCTTTAGATCATAGGAGATTGCATAGATGTCTGCTACTTTGTTTACCGGTTCTGGTATCTTTTGATATCCCCATGTGAGGTTGTTTCTCACGCTATCCATAGTGTATATTTTCTTAGGAGTGGGCTCTCTAATTTCTTTGCTCTGTTTTTTAGATCCGACCCAAAGTGAGTCTTGTATGGAGTGTGTGTTGAACACATTGCTTAGGTTAGTGAATTCATCGGGGTTGTCGAATTCGGGGAGACCGACATCTTTCATTACTTTATTAATTTTACCCCAATGTTTCTGGCACTTGGCCCATTGCTCTTGGATTTCTAGGTGTGGGTCCCGAGTCATTTTCGCCCAGTATTCGACAAATTTCTTCATGCAGTCGAGACTACTTTTGCCAACCAGCCGAATGCCATGATTTTCCTTTTCTCGACCCTACTGAACTGCCTCAATGTATTTGAGTCTCTCTACCGCTTGTTGTGTCTTTTCGTGCCACCTCTCCATTTCTTTGCATGTTGTGAGTGCCATGAGAGTATCCTCCTAGAACTCGACTATGTTCTCGGTTAACATGTGCCTTTCCTTCTTGAACTCGTTATAAAATCCATTGAACTCATCCTTCAAATACACAGTGGTCTGTGTAGCTCCTTTATAGTATTTGACAAGATGGCACAGGTGTTCGAGCTCTTATCGGGTGTCGGCTAGTTCCTTTTCATCTCTCTTGGCGCTATCCTGAGCGGCATCTGAGAGGGATTTTCCTACACCAATCAGTTCAGATGTGCGAGCGTCAACAATGTTGATTAAGTTCTCTTCTATGGTAACCACGATGGATTGATCCAAAGTGATCCTTCACCTTTTTGTAGTCCTTTGAACGATGGCCTTCCTCTTTTGATCGTGGGAGATTGCATAGATGTCTGCTACTTCGTCTATCGGTTCTAGTATCTTTTGATCTCTCTATGTGAGGTTGTTTCTCAGGCTACCCGCAGTGTATATTTGCTCAGGAGTGGGCTCTCTAATTTCTTTGATCTATTTTTCAGATCCGGCCTCTACTTGACATTCATCGGGGATTTGGATATTATGCGTAATGGAGGCATCGGGTACAGACTCATCGCTTACTTGCTCGTTGGTCGTAGAAATACAGATTTCCTTTTGTAGATTTTCGTCACACGGTCTCGCTATTGCTTCCTGTTTTTCGAACTCTCTTGTGTCGAGGCCACCTTCGGACCCTATTTCCTTTTGCAAGACCTTCTTGTCTTGGACCTTGAGCTTAGGGGAGGCGGTTTTCTCAGGACCTTTTTCCTCTTGGACTTGCACCAGGGTGTTGTGATCAGGTTCCGAACTCTCGTCGTCATTGTAAATATGTATAAGAGTGCTCAAGGAATTGGGCACTTGTGTCTCTATCGAAACCCGACCTGTCTCTGGTTGAGTTGTCCCTTCTTCCGAAGGGTCGATCAACGATGTTGTAGATTCAGGTTTTCCTAATCCATGGGCGTTGTCGGGGACTATGGACCCAGGATCATTCGACTCCATCGAGACACTTTGAACAGAAATTGAAACTGTAGGTCCTATGAAAAGATACGAGTCATCCTGCATCCATTTCATCAGCAGCTCGATTTGTTGATATAACAATGTACTCATTTCTTGTGCATCTTGATCTTCTGGGAGATCCCTGATTTGTACCGGGGATCCCCGATGAGTTCCTGCAGCTTCAATGTCTTCTTCGGGATCACTTATTCCTTCATCCAATTCATATGCAATTTCTCCTTCTGGGTGTCAGCTAATTTCTTGAATTGCCTGTTCTAGAAATGTTTCTTGTTCTTCGTAGCTCATAGCCCTAAACGTGGTTCCTCGAGAAACATCTTTTCGGGAAGCCACCACATTCCAGTCTTAAGTGTTTTCAGTAAAACTTTCATCATCAAATTGGTCATGAGCATAGGGCCAACAAGATGATATCTGCAACGTGTGTTGCAGAACCAATCCCCTGGGATCCTGTTTGTGAAATCATCCAGTTTGGAACCGAATTGCAATTGACCTAGCCCGAGTTGTTTAGCATGCACGGTATCTTTGACAATGTAGAATCTGATATGAAACCCATACAGTATGAAATCCCTCTTCTTGTCTTTTACTAAATTTGCATTGTATCCCTGCAGGATGGTTTGATAGAAAATTTCCCCTAACACTAGCCAGTTGGGAACATAAATGGGTAATAAGTGGGTTTCCCCTGTGGCGCCAAAAACTCTGATGTAGGTTTCTTGTTCCTCCAAATACCAATAGACAATTTTGGCTATAACCTTATTTTCTTCATCTGACAATCTAGGGCATTCTTTCCTGAAGTGAAAGAAGTAAATGTGTGCAATAAATTGATCACAAATAATAGCATAGGATTTCTTGTACCTATTTTCCCATAGGATGTTGAAGTATACATGGACCGCGAGCTTCGAAGAGTTCCAATTCAAGTTCATCCCAACGAAAGCATTCCTAGCGCAAATTATGTCCAGTAGATATGAGGCCATCTATAAGGTGGGGATATCTCCCTCCTTCAGCTCCTGAGCCTGTCTTATGCAGGTGCTCAACTGTTTGGAGATGATGGCACCCCAATTGAAGCTTGTACCTAAAATGGCAACTGTAAAATATAGAGGCATCCAAGCCTCTGAAAATCAGGAACAATCTTTCTCCCCATGGAACCTACAAAGTAGAGCCATGAGATATATGTATGGTTCCCTAAGATTGGTTGTTGAATACCAGCCAACAGTCCAGTTGGTGAATTTTTTGTCTTCTCTCCACCAAGATGACATGATTTTGCTGGTATCATGTGACGCATAGAAACTCAAGACGAAATCAGTTCTAAGTTTTAGATCAGAATCTTTAAGCTTATAGTAACTCTGAACCTCTGATGGCCGGAAGACTCTAACGCATTCATTGTTATCATCATTAATCAAAAAAAATTGGGTGTCAGTGTGGTCAATGATCCACTTCAGGAGCTCAATGCAAGGAAAGACTGGATACCGGCTTGCCACCATGTGCATATAAGCCTTGTGAATATTGGGGAGGACCTTGTCATCGAGCTTCCTTGTTTCAAGATCTCTATGCGGGGTATATTTGAGGGGTTCTTCTTTCTTGATTTTCATGAAAACTTCTTCCCAATGAGGAAATGCCATCTTGGCTCCAGTACTTGCCTCTGTGTCTGAAAGATGGGGGATGGACAAAGGGATCCTTGGTGATCCTCTTAATGATGGATATTGGCTTGGGAGAAAATTCTAATTGTCTCGCAACTGATGGGGAGGAGCCTTCACCTACTTCTGATTCATGCAGCTTAGGGGCTCTCAACAATTTCTTTGTGGATGGCTTCTTTGGAGGCATTATTCCTGCAATTTAAAATGTCATTTGAACATGCGTACAGATCAGCATTGGGTGTGGACATGTAACAAAGGAATGCATGAAAACCATTAGCAAATACAAATCTGTAATGCTTGCTAAGATAATTGATTAATACTCACTGAACTTTGGGTGTTTCTTTTGGGTTGTTGGCTTCGCTCTTCTGTTTGTTCTGAATTTCTTGCTACGTGGAATGGGAACATGCACAATTACTCGAACATGATATAACTAGAGAGGTACTACCAGTCATATCAATCAGTTAATATGAGTAATAAATGTAAATTCAAAATAAATTACCCTCTAACTTCTGCAAATAAACCTCAACTGGCTGACGGCAAAGGTGCAGGAGAAGATGCATTGTATCAGTGGGTTTAAAGGATCCTTTTGATTTGTGCACGAATTAGTAACTAATGTGTGATCTACAAATTAACTACCAGCTTTGAATGTCGCGTATCTGACACATATGGAGGTAAAATGTCTCGCCGCGTCACATCACACTGGCATAGGGATCGGGGATTGGTTGTTTACTCCTTACCTCTGCATGGTGTTTACTATTACATTTTTCTGCCAAAACCAAATGGATCGGTCTTCGACGAAATCCTTCCTGAGGTTTTTCATAGGAAAGAAATGCTTTCATCATCCGACATCGATGAAGGTCGGTACTCAGCTACTCTAACTTTCCAAACAATTTTCACCACCTTTATCTTTTCCGATGCCAAATTTCTGAAGTGAATGGGGGGGAAATCCTGGGTCATCGATTCATTGAGTATAAATTAAGTCTCTTTCGGAGTTAAGAAGGTTCTTTGTTGTACACAAGAAAAATTTTAATCGATTCAATCATGAAACATATGAGACAAGCGAGGTGTCAGTTTCATACTAAAGCGATAACAGTCCAAGCCGAAGATCGAGTGGTACCCCAAAAAGTAAATGGTGACAGACTTTTTTAGGGTGTGTTGAGTACTCAACAAATGGCAATTCAATAGGCGAATGAAAAATCTCTGGTTCATAACAGGCACACATTTATTCATACCTGTATATATTACAAAATTATTTATTTGTTTATATATATATACATATATATATATATATATATATATATATATATATATATATATATATATATATATTAATGAAAGTATCGTTTTAGGGCTTGGCCATTCACTAGGAGGGCATCAGGTTCTCCTCTCAGATTCTGCAATCGATAGGTACCTGCCCCAATTTTCTTGGCCACTTGGAAAGGTCCAAGCCATAGGCTTTGAAACTTAGAATGTTTTCCCTTTGGGTCATTTTCTTTGTCCCACTTCAACACTAAGTCTCCCACCTCAAAGTTCTTTTCTTTAGCCTTATTCTTATCAAACTATCGTTTCACTATATGTTGATGAGATAGGAATTTCGACCTAGCCTTTTCTCTCTGTTCTTCTAGCATGAGCAGAGTGTTGATCCTCTATTGCATGGTCGATGAGGGTTCCTCATTGGAATATTGGGCCAATTGGAGGGATGGTAGATAAAGCTCGTTTTGGAGAATGGCTTCTTGTCCGTAGACCAGAAAGTATGGAGAATCCCCAACAGCTTCCTTAGGTGTGACTCTATCGGCCCATAGAGCATTATGGAGTTGGTTGTGCCAGTTTCTTTGGTTGTCTGTAACTATCTTCTCCAATATTCTTACCAGGTTCTTATTAGTTGACTCTGCCACACTGTTTCCCTGAGGGTAGTAATTTGTAGAGTACTTGATCATGATCCATTTGTCTAGAGAAAACTCTATTAACAGGGTAGAAGAAAATTAAGCTTAATTATCAAAGACCAGAATGGAGGGGACACCAAACCTTGTGATCAACTGTTGTTCTATAAATTGGATTACTACCTTCTCATTTACATGAGTCAGAGGAATGTCCTCTACCCATCTCATGAAATAGTCGGTACCAGTAAGAATGTACTTATGGAGTTTCGAAGAACTAGGATTAATTTATCCTATGATATCCAACCCCCACTTCTCAAAAGGCCTGGAGATAGTCACGGGTTGAAGTGGGATTGCTGCACTTTTCTCCTTTCGTCACTTATTTGGCAAGTCTTACAGTTCCTAGCATGAGTATGAGAATCTTTAAACATGGTGGGCTAGTAATATCTGGCTCTCGGAATCTTATGGGTGGTAGTGTTCCCTGCAAAGTGTCCTCTGGCGGGGCCATCATGGAGTTCCTTCATCACCTTATCCACGTCTTCTCGTTCAAGACATATCAATAGTACCCCATCATAATTGATCCATAAGAGCACCGAATTTATAAGGCGATATTGTGCAGATTTCAATCTCAGGTCTCTCCTTTCCCTAGGGTTGAGGTTCTCGGGACAAGCTCTGTGATGCAAAATATAAGGTAAATCCTTGTACCAGGAGTCTTGTCTTGGGGATATGTATGCTACTTCATTGCACCATAGCATAATTTCATTTTCCCACCCGAAATTTTCATTCGCTTGATCCTACGCTTCGGCTGCGAGCTTGCACAAACCTTCTCCTTTTACTAGCTTGGCAGGTTTTATATCTAGGTCAAATTCCTGGACTACTACCATCCAGTTCCCCCTTCTTTCCCCTATCTATTTTTGGGTAAACAAGGACCGGACCGCAGGGTGTGGCACAATCACCTTAGTCTGATTCTTGAGGATGTAGGACCTGAAATGTTTTACTGCTTTATAGACCGTGTAGGCTTGTTTGTCTATGGAGGGATAATTGAGCTCAGCTCCTTGAATATTAGTAATCATAAAGGACACTGGGACTTCGTTGTTGCCATCGTCCTTCTGGGTTAAACCGCCACTAGCGATTGGTCGGAGGCGAAAGTGTAAAGGAAAAAATCTCTGTCAAAATTGGGACTTCGCAACACTAGAGCCCGGGATATGGTGGATTTGATATCATTAAAAGAGTTTTTTTTCTCATCATACCACTTAAATTCGACATCTTTGCGAATCATCTTTTGTAAAGGTTTGATAATTTCGGTGAAATCGGGAGTGAATTTCCCCACAAAATTAATTTGCTCGAAAAAGGACTGCATAGCTTTCTTGTTATGGGGTAGCGGGAGTTGGGCTATGGCCTTAATCCTTTTTGGATCTATGTGAATCCCTACTCAGGATATAATATGACCTAACAACTAACCTTCCTCGACATCAAAAATAGTTTTCTTAGGATTTAACGATATATCGTACTTCCTGCATCTTTCAAAAATATGGGTTAGGTGTTGGATGTCATGTTCCCTATTTTTCAAATATACTGTTACATCATATATATACACCACCACACACTTATTGATAAGTCCCCGAAAATCCATGTCCATGGCTCTTTGGAAGGTTACTCCTACATTGATTAACCCAAAAGGCATGCGTTTATAAGCGAAGGTTCCCCATTTGGTTCAGAAGGTGGTTTTCAAACGGTCTTCCTCTGAAACCAACACTTGGTTGTAGCCTAAGAAACCTTCTAGTAGGGAAAAAATATCTGAGCCTGACACAGTCTATAGGAGTTTCTCCATCAGCAGGAATGGATAATTGTCCTTCTCTGAAGCTCTATTGAGGTTCTGAAAATCTATGCATAGTCGGATCTCTCCCGACTTTTTCCTCACTGGAACGATATTTTCCACCCAGGAAGAATGTCTAACCTGAAAAATTATCCTCATATCTAGAAACTTTCTTAATTATTGATACATAAGAGGTTCTAGGGACGGGTGATACTTCCGAAGCTTTTGGTGGAAAGGTTTCATTTCGGGTTTCAACGAGATGTTGCGTTGAATAATGAGGGTATTGTACATTTTCAAATCCCTGTAGGACCATGAGAAAACATCCTGGTATTGTCTGAATAATTTGAGGTAGGCTTTCCTCTCTTCCTTAGACATGGTTTTGTCGATATTAACATTCTTCGGGTTCTCTGGAGTCCCAAGATTCACAATTTCATGGAGGGGGCAAGAGATACAAGTCTTCGCGTTTATGGGTCCTTTAAAATGATCCTTTAGATCAAACAGACTCTCTAGATAAGATATCCCCTTTGGGATTGTGTGAGCCTTCAGTTTTATGATATCTTATTCTACTTGAGGATCAGTTTCAGTTGATTGCTCCTAGAAATATTCATCGTCTATTGCTAGATAATTGAAATTGTCTTGGTTTGTCAAAAAGTTTATGATTTTCTCGTCATCTTCAAATAAATTCCAATTAGAAATTTTGTTAGGCACCGATGGTTTGTAGAGCAGCTCTACAGTGAATCGGGAGGCTTCATAATCTTCTAAAGGCGACAGTCGGGAAGCGGCTGTGACCAAGGAGTCGGCAAGAATGTTCTTTTCTCTCGGGATCGCAATAATATTGAAAGCGTCAAAGCGCTCTATTAGCCTATGCACCTCCTGCTGGTAGTTCTTAAGATGAGGTGAATTACAATGAATAGTGTTCCTCACTTGTCTAACAATGATATCATAATCCCCAAAAACCTTCAATTACTTGACACCCAGATCTATGGCTTTCTTTAATCCTTGTACTAGAGCTTCATACTCGGCAGTGTTGTTGGTACATTCGAATTCTAGCCTACATGATATGAAATAATGTTTTCCTTTGGGATTGATAAGGATGCACCCTGTCCCTGACCCTTCTTGGGATTTGGATCCATCAAAGAAGAGGGTCCAAATCTGTGAAAGGTAATCACCCTTTCTTCATTCTATATCGATTTCTTGCTTATTGATCTCTCGACCCGTAAGCTCAATTGTAGGATTTTGGCAAAAGAGAGAGTTCTCTATCGGCATCGGCAGTTCCTCTTGAAATATTATTTCAGAATTTTGGGTAAGAGGAACAATGGATAGTAGAGGAGCAAAATCCCCGAAGTGGGAATCACAAGAGTAATTTCTTAATACCGGGAAATCGGTAGGCGCAGGTTCATTCGGGGTTTCTAGGTCGGTGATCGTATGCTTCAGATATCTTTCTCTATCGATTATGATCATGTTCTTGTATCATTTTAGTGGTAACCAAAGGTGTTCCCAATCTGTACTAAAATATCCATTCAGCTTCTTGGACCAGTCACAACTCAGCAATAGTCCATATGCCTCTGGGATATCTACTACGATGATGTCAATTATTTCCACGAAATGAGGATGTGTCGTTATCCTGATCATTACATATTTGAGTTCTCCCATAACCTTGATTTGGGTTATGTCTAGTTGTATGACATGCTTATCACTTTTGAGAGGGACAACACCTAGTTTATTACAAACGGCCAAGGGCATTACATTAGAGGATGCCCCCGAATCTACCAAACAATTGTGAAGGTTCATGTTAAAAACTTCGAATGTTAAAAGGAAAGGTGGTAAAAAGGCCTCTCCTTCCTACCTTCTGAGTAGGCATTTATGGTTGGATTTATTTCCAAATCTATTGAGGATAGATCCTTCTTCGGACCATTTCCTGTAGTCGGGTCTTCTACTAAGCTCAGAGCTTGCAACAGAAAGCCTTTATGTTGAGGGATCCTACATATATCCATAACTAATATATTAGCCTTCAGCCTTTTCAAATATTCGACTACGTTATAATCCAGTTTATGAAATTCCTTGGTATGGATTCTTATAGGATATTCGCCGAGAGAGAAATGTATTTTTGGGCGATCGGGAGTTAACTTACTTTGCAAGGGATGGGTGGCGTCAGTATGTTTTGAGCCGGTTTGACCTTTACTATGCATCTGTGCTACCGATACTTTTGTGGGTTGTTCTTGAGACTCAAACAAATCATCTGAAGATGTGATCACGTCAGGATCCCATATCAACGTGGTTGTGTCTTGCGGTGGGTCAGCTTCTTCCTAATCAACAATATTCATGGCCGAATTGCTTGACTGTTCGGTCCGTGAGACTTCATCCAGAAAACGATTGGCCATTAAATTCATGGCATGGAACCATTGAGGGAATTCTCTTTTAGAGTGGTTCTCCTGGTGATAGGTGCAGAATGAATCAGATGCAACATTCCCTAGGTCGATGTTTAGGTTGGCTAGGGGAGTTTCAATTGCTTTGAAAGGCTAGTTTCTTTTAAAGAAAGGATTATAGGGATTTTGGCCTTGGTTTCCTTCCCCTGTGCTTCTTTTCATGTCTATAATTTCATTTGATAGTTTCTTGACCATGCACTTCAGGTCTTCTATATCTCCATTACCTTAGTCGGGAGCTTGCTCAGCCAGTTTTTCCGACGGTCTAGTCAAAAGGAGTCCTCTCCTAGGAGGGGGTTGGCTTTCTTTTCTCACAAGAGAGGCTTGGCCTTCTTTACATAATTTCATCTGGAATTATACTATCTTTGCCTCTTCAACATTCTCTGCAAGGGTTTTCTTTGCGGCTCTTTTTATGAACATGGAAATAGAGGCCAGGAGCATGTTGGCATAAACCTCGATTTGCAACTCTTGAGTTGGTTTCGCCGCGGGCTGGAATTTGTTTAAGATGGTCGTGAAACTTTGATTGAAATATTTGACCCTATATTTTGGGGTCAAGGTGGCTGGGAACAACTCAGCCATCAGGGTTCCTGTAGTAGTCTCTTCCGTAAACTTATCTAGAAAATCCTTTTGGAACTTAGTCGAGTTGGTTATAGATCCTACCAGAAAATTAAAATACCACATGGACGATGAATTTTCGAACATGTAGGGAAAAATTCTGCAGACTACATATTCATGTTGAACGTTCATAAGCCTGATCACAAGTATGAATTTCTTGATATGATCCTCGGGTAAACCTGAAGTTTCAGGGTCATACTTGGGAAGCAGTTTTTTCGGGTGCCGCGAAAGATTGTGTACTCGTCCAGGGACGGCCACATCATCTCCATCCAACCAAGGTTGGTTGTCTTGAAGTGGAACTTATCTTTACTCCTCCCAACCATTCTTCCCTTCCATATCTTCAGAGTCAGAGTTAAGATCTTCTTCTTTCGAAAATTTGTCAGGCTCGAAGATGTCGATGACTGGCATCTCGGGTATTAGATCAAGAGGTTCTTGGATTTCAGTGATCGCGAAATCTATTAAGTCTTCATCGGGAGTGATAACCACTGGTTGACTTTGTTGTTTTCTCCGAGGGAGGATGGGAGTTGAGGAAAATGAGCCGATTTGTCAAGCGTAGGCTCTGGTGATTCTCCTTAATTGATTCAATTCCTCGTGAGGGAGGGCGTAAGGTATTTCAGGGTGAAAAGGTTCTTCCTCGGACTTAGGTGAGTTACCCGATTTAGAAGTACTCAGTAAGCGTGGGTTGTCTATTGGATGACTAGCCATGCATGTGGGCCATTACGAATCTGTAGTTTGTTCGAAATGCTACGTAACTTATGTATTCAACCATTCACTTTTAGGCCCTCCTTTAGCGCCAATTCTGTTGATGGGTATTAAATCACTTGATTCAACAGTAGGAACCAAATCCACCACCGAGGCCAAATTAGACTCTGCAGCATTTGAGATGGAATGGTTCTCCAGATCTTGTGATCCGGCCAATTTATCAATGGGCTTTGTGTCTTCTTGTGAAGGCTCTCCCTTCAGGCAAGACCGTTCTTTTTTGTATTTTCTCTTGAGTGGGATTAGTTTGAGAGATGAAAGCCGGCATAAGCCAACTTGACAAGTAATAGGATTGAGTTTCAACTACTAGGAAGAGGTTGACCTTGGGATAACCCGCTTCTCAAACATACAGCCAGTAATTCTATGCCAAAGGGCCTAGTACTAATACATTAAACAAATGAACATCGAATTATTGTCTGAGAAAAACTATTTAACAAAAAGAAAACACATATGTAATCAATATCACGGTAAGCAAAATAATTCATATACCATAACATTCATAACATAACAACACAATGATTTATCTTCATCATTAAGAAAAGAACATCAAAACATTGCACCAATAACTTGACAACAGAATCAACTTCTCTTACTCATTTACTGCATCATTCATGGAACATCATAGGAAGTAATTCTTCTCCAACTCCAATAACATACATCTGATGAAAATAGTTTTCCTTTGGTCTAGAAGGAATTCTTGATTCACAGTAGTCTCAAAATAATTATCAACAACCAAAAAAAGAAATAACTCTTACAACAACCATCGACCCTTGACTAACCGGTCGATGTCTCTATTTATAATATAAAATTCAACCAAAATTAACGGCTAAGTATAGTTTGGGACAAACAAAAATTGCCACATGGCATGATCATCCAACAGTTTCTTTCAACAGTCTACACGAGATGTCTCTTGAAAAGGGTGAATTATTTCATATTCAGACCAGTTGATAAATAAATCTTCACAGGTTTGAGTCCATGGGAACATGTGTTGTTCGATAGGGGCAGCATATACTCCTTTGATATCCACTGCATGCGTCTGGTACTTTACCAAACTGGAGTTCATCTATTGCAGCATGACTCGAGCTCTGATCGGGTGTCCTGGGAATTATTGCACTTGCCCTAGCAATGCATCGATGAATTTTGTGCACTCTTCAGCCCAAAGTGAGTCTTGTATGGAGTGTGTGTTGAACACATTTCTCAGGTTAGTGAATTCATCGGGCTTCTAAATTTGGGGAGACCAACATCTTTCATTACTATATTAATTTTACCCCAACATTTATGGCACTTGGCCCATTGCTCTTGGATTTCTCAGTGTGGGTCCCGGGTCATTTTCACCCAGTATTCGACAGATTTCTTCATGAGGTCGAGACTACTTTTTTCAACCAGACGAATGCCATGATTTTCCTTTTCTCAACTCTATTGAAATGCCTCAATGTATTCGAGTCTCTCTACCGCTTGTTATGCCTTTTTGTTCCACCTCTCCATTTCTTTGCATGTCGCAAGTGCCATGAGAGTATCCTCCTGGAACTCGACTATGTTCTCGGTTAATAGGTGCCTTTCCTTCTTGAATTCATTATAAACTCCATTGAACTCATCCTTCAGATACACAGTGTTCTGTGTAGCTCTTTTATAGTATTTGACAAGATGGCACAGGTGTTCGAGTCTTCCCAGGTGTTGGCTAGTTCCTTTTCATCTCTCCTAGATCTATCCTGAGCGGCATCTGAGAGGGATTTTCCTACGCCGATCAGTTTGGACGTGCGAGCGTCTGCAGTGATGATTAATTTATCTTATGTGGTAACCACGATGGATTGATCCAAAGTGATCCTTCACGTTTTCATGGTCCTTTGAAGAATGGCCTTCCTCTTTTGATCGTAGGAGATCGCATAGATGTCTTCTACTTCGTCTTCCAATTCTAGTATCTATTGATCTCCCCATGTGAGGCTTTTTCTCAGGCTACGTGCGGTGTATATTTTCTCAGGAGTGGGCTCTCGAATTTGTTCCCTATGTTTTGTAGATCCGACCTCTACTTGTTGTTCGTCAGGGATTTGGATATTGGGTGTAATGGAGGCATCGGGTACAGACTCATCGCTTACTTGCTCATCAGTCGTAGAACTATCAATTTCCTTTTGTGGAGTTTCATCAAACAGTCTCTCTTCTACTTCCTATTTGTCAAACTCTCTTGTGTCGAGGCCACCTTCGAACCCTATTTCCTTTTGTAAGACCTGTTTGTCTTGGACCTCGGCCTCAGGGGAGGCAATTTTCTCAGGACCTTTTTCCTCTTCGACTCACACCGAGGTGTTGTGAGCAGGTTACGGACTCTCGTTGTCAGTGTAAATATGTATAAGAGTACTCAAGGGATTGGGTGCGTGTGTCTCTATCAAGACTCGAACTGTCTCTGGTTGAGTTGTCCCTTCTTCTAAAGGGTCGATCAACGATGTTGCGGGTTCAGGGTTTCCTAACCCATGGGCGTTGTCAGAGACTGTGGACCCAGGATCGTTCGACTCCATCGAGACAATTTGAACAGCAGTTGAAACTTCAGGTCCTATGAAAAGATACAGGTCATCCCGCATCCATTTCATCAGCAGCTCGGTTTTTTGATATAACAACATCCCCTTTGTTGTGCAGCTTGATCTTCTGGGAGATCCCTGATTTGTACCATGGATCCCCGATGATTTCCCGCAGCTTCAATGTCATCTTCGGGATCACTTATTCCTTCATCCAATTCATATGCAACTTCTCCTTCTAGGTTTCACCTAATTTCTTGAACTCCCTGCTCTAGAAGCGTTGCATGTTCTTCGTAGCTCATAGCCCTAAACCTGGTTCCTCAAGGATCATCTTTCCATGAAGCCACCACATTCTAGTCTTGATCATTTTTAGTAAAAATTTCATCCTCGAACTGGTCATGGGCATATGGCCAACAGGATGATACCCGGGACGTATGTTGTAGAACCAATCCCTTGGGATTGTGTTTGTGAAATCGTCCAGTTTGGAATCGAAATTCCAATTGACCTAGCTCGATTTGTTTAGCATGTGCAATATCTTTGACCATGCAGAATTCGATATGAAACCCATACGGTATGAAAGTTTGCTTCTTGTCTTTTACTAAAGTTGCATTGTATCCTTGTAGGATGGTTTGATAGAAAATTTCTCCTAACACTAACTAGTCGGGAACATAAATGGGTAATAAGTGGGGTGCCCCTGTGGCACCAGAAACCCTGATGTAGGTTTCTTGTTCCTCCAAATACCAATGGCCAATTTTGGCTATAACCTTCTTTGCTTCATCTGACAATCTAGGGCATTCTTTCCTGAAGAGAAAGAAGTAAATGCATGCAATAAATTGATCACAGATAACAACATAGGATTTCTTGTACATATTTTCCCATTAGATGTTGAAGTATACATGGACCGCGAGATCTAAAGAGTGCCAATTCAGATTCATCCTAGCAAAAGCGTTCCTAGCGCAGATGGCCTCTAGTAGATACGAGGCCATGTAGAAGGTGGGGGTATCTCCCTCCTTCGGCTCCTGAACCTGTCTTATGCAGGTGCTCAATTGTTTGGAGATGATGGCACCCCAATTGAAGCCTGTACCTGAAATGGCGATTATAAAATCCAAAGGCATCCAAGCCTCTGAAAATCGGGAACAGTCTTTCTCCCCATGTAACCTGCAAAGTAGAGCCATGAGATATATGTATGGTTCCCTGATATTGGTTGTTGGATACCAGCCAGCAGTCTGGTTGGTGAATTTTTTGTCTTCTCTCCTCCAAGACGACATGATTTTGTTGGTATCATGTGACGCATAGAAACTCAAGACGAAATCAGTGCTCAGTTTTAGCTCAGAATCTTTGAGCTTATAGTAACTCTTAACCTTTGATGGTCGGATGACTCCGATGCATTCTCCATTATCATCATTAATCAAACATTTTTGGGCGTCAGTGTGGTCAATGATCCACTTCAGGAGCTCAATGCAAGGAAAGCCTAGAGACCGGCTTGCCACCATGTGCAGATAAGCCTTGTGAATGTTAGGGAGGACCTCATCGTCGATCTTCCTTGTTTCAGGATCGTTGTGCGGGGTATATTCGAGGGGTTCTTTTTTCTTGATTTTCTTGAAAACTTCTTCCGAGCGAGTAAATTCCATCTTGACTCCAATACTTGCCTCCGTGTCTCCAGAAGCTGGGGGATCGACAAAGGGCTCCTTGGTGATCCTCTTAATGACGGATACTGGCTTGGGAGAAAATTCTAATTGTCTCACAACTGATGGGGAGGAGCCTTCTCCTACTTTTGATTCTTACAGCTTAGGGGCTCTCAACGATTTCCTGGTGGAAGGTTTCTTTGGAGGCATTGTTCCTGCAATTTAAAATGTCATTTGAACATGTGTACAGAGAAGCATTGGGTGCATACATGTAACAATGGAATGCATGAAAACCATTATCAGATACATACCTATAAAACTTGCTAAGAAAATTGCTTAATACTCACTAAACTTTGTGTGTTTCTTCTGGGTTGTTGGCTTCACTCTTCTGTTTGTTTTGAATTTATTTTTGCGCAGAATGGGAGCATGCACAATGACTCGAACAGGATATAACTAGAGAGGTACTACCAGTCATATCAATCAGTTAATACGAGTAATAAATGTAAATTCAAAATAAATTACCCTTGAACTTTTGCAAATAAACCTTTACTGGTTGACGACAGAGGCGTGGGAGAAGATGCATTGTATCAGTGGGTTTAACAGATCCTTTTGATTCATGCACGAATTAGTAAATAATGCACAATATACGAATTAACTACCATCTTTGAATGTGGCGTATCTGACACATATGGAGGTAAAACATCTTGTCGCGTCACATCACTGCGACGTAGGAATTAGGGATTGGTTGTTTACTCCTTACATCTACGCGGTGTTTACTACTACATTTTTCTGTCAAAACCGAATGGATCAGTATTCAACGAAATCCTTCCTGAGGTTGTTCGTAGGAAAGAAACGCTTTCATCAGCTGACATCGATGCAGTTCAGTACTCGGCTACTCTGACTTTCCAAACGATTTTCACCACCTTTATCTTTTGCCGATAACGAATTTCTCAAGTGAATCGGGGAAAATCCTGGGTCGTTGATTCATTGAGTAGGAATTAAGTCTCTTTTGAAATTAAGAAGATTCTTTGTTGTACACAAGCAAACTTTTAATCGATTCAATCATGAAACATATGAGATAAGCGAAGGTGTCAGTTTCATACTAAAGTGATAATAGTCCAAGCCGAAGATCGAGTGGTACCCCAAAAAGTAAATGGCCACAAAAATTTTTAGGGTGTGTTGAGTACTCAACAAAAGCTTGGACTAAAATTAAACCAGATGTAAGTCACTTCTGTGTATTTGGCAGTATAGCATGGGCTCACATTCCTGATGAAAAAAGGAAAGCATTGCAACCTAAAAGTGAGAAGTGGATATTTTTTGGTTATTCTGAATATGTCAAAGGTTATAGACTTCTTCAACCACATTTTAATGAAATTATTATTAGAATATATGTTAAATTTGATGAAAATCTCTTAGCCTGCGAGCCTAATTCGACGATTGTGCCTTCTTCGGCCTGTGAGCCATCTTTTATGTTTGTGCCTTGTTTTGTTCCTATTCTAGTTTCTTCTTTAGATGATGACAGTGAAGATGAAAATCCACCTTTGCCTGCTCACCTTCCTCCGGATGAGTCCATTGAACCTGAACCGGCACCAACACCATCGCTTCCTAGCTGGGTCCATTCAACACGAGAAGCAACTAGTGATCTTGTTGGTGATTCTTCAGATCAACGTCAGACATGTTCTAAGTTAAAATGAGCCTCTTCTATTTTGGCTCAAGTTTCAGAGACTCATGATCCAGAGACATTTGCAGAAGCTTCAGGTCATCTAGATTGGGATACAACAATGAATGAAGAGTATCGTTATTTAATGGAAAACAATACTTTGAATCAAGTACCTCTTCTAAAAGGAATAAAACTTGTCAGATGTAAATGGGTCTACAGAACTAAGTATGCATCAGATGGAAGTGTTGAAAGACACACGGCTCGATTAGTTTCCAAAGTATTTTCCCAAGTTGAAGGAATTGGATGTAATGAAACCTTTTCCCCTATAGCCAAAATGAAATCCATCTACCTTGTTCTTTCCCTTTCTACCTCATATAAATGGAAAGTCCATCATATGGATGTTAAATCCACCTTCTTTCATGGGGATTTTCAAGAAGAAATCTACATGTAAAAACCTCCTGGCTATATCCAGAATGACTCTAGCCTTGTTTGTCACCTTAATAAATCTCTTTATGGTCTTAAGCAAGCTCCCTGAACTTGGTATGACAAAGTGGAAAACTCTCTTATTAACACTGGATTTTCTAGATTCCATTCTCATCCTAATGTATATACCAAGAAAGAAGGAAGCCATCTCATAATACTTGTCCTTTATGTTGATGACCTTATCCTTATTGTTAGTGACTCAAAACTTTTAAACCATGTGAAAACCAACCTTAAGAAGAAATTTGAAATTATAGACTTAGGATTTTTTCACTATTTCCTTGGCCTCCAAGTTTTGCAAACCAATGAATGAAATTTGTTTCCCAGTCTAAGTATGTTTGTGACCTTCTTTGTCACTTTCACATGGAATATTGTAAACCAACCCCTTCTCCCTTCCAGTCTGGAGTCAATATTGTTGCCACCTATACATCTCCCTAAGTTGATGCCACCTTGTATCGTCAGTTAGTTGGTAGCCTCTCATACTTGACTCATACCCATCCTAATTTTTCCTTTGTTGTTGGTATTGTTGCATGGAATGTGTAAACACCCCATGAAAGCCATTGGAAAGAAGCTAAAAGGATACTTTGGTATATCTGGGGTACCGTTAAATTTGGGATCCATTACAATTCAGAGGGGACTCCTTTATTGGTTGGTTTCATTGATTCAGATTGGGTCGATGACCTTGATGATCGGAAGTCTACTGCAGGTTATGTTTTCAAACTTGGTTCAAGACCTGTCACTTAGGCCTATAATAAAAAACATGTTATTGTACTTTTTCAGTAAAAGAAAAGTACCGAGCAATGGTAAATGCAATTCGGGAAGCCTTATGGCTCCAATAGATCCTTCTAGAGTTTGGATTCCAACAACAACATCTGACCAACCTTTGGTGCAACAATCAAAGTTCCATCAAGATCGCCAAAGACCTAGTACAACATCAACGCAACAAAGAAATCGAGCTACACATGCACTTCATTAGAAATCTCATTAATGATCAAGTTATTGAAGAGCTCTTTTTCCCAACAGAATATCAAGTTGCAGACATTTTCACAAATTTTCTTACAGAAGTGAAGTTTTCCAAACTTCGATCTATGTTAAGAGTTCAGGAAGTTTTCATTAATTTGGGATAGGATCTAATGCCTCCTTCCTTCTCCTATTTTGCCACTATTGTAAATCCTTCAATCCTATCCCATGTTGTTCTTAAGAGGGGATGTTAGGATATTTAGACACTTAGGAGTTAGTTAAGATCTACTTGGTCTAATGTGTCGTTAGGTAAAAGTGATTTTCTTAGTGTGTTTCTTTAGTATGCATTTGTATTTAGGAAATCCAACAGCAACGATATGTTCCCAACATAGAGTGATCTTACAGTTCATATTCTCCTTGATCTTAACGACTACATTGATTCGTGGCTTAGCACCCAATTGGTCCATGATTTCTATTTAAAGAGCATGGAGGGTCATTTTTCGATGATCGATTGTGATAAAATCTCTTGTAAAATCTCTCTGTAATGTTTTTCTTTTGCATTAATAAATTGATCCAAGTGGTTGTGTTGGTTGGGGTCGTGGATGTTTCTCCATAGGGTTTTTACCACGTTAAAACATCGGTGTGTTTATATTTGATATGGTTGTGTGAGTGGTTACAGAAGGTGTTCTCCCTCTATTGGAATACCTGTGTTGTCGAACAATTTGTGTTGGCCATACTTATGTAGCCTTGCCTAAGTGGCCTTAGAGGTATCTTTAAGAAAACGAATTTTTTTAAGGTGAGATAATTGAACTTTTATGTTGAACAAAAACAAAAACATGTTTAATTGAATTTATTGTGTTCTACCTTCCTCCAGCTGGCGATGCATTTCCTCCTTTTCTAATCCTTTTCTCTTTTGAGTCCTCTAAGACAAACTTGCATTCCCTTTGAGTTACAAAATGTTGTTGATAGTTGGGATTTTTTTCCAAGTTAACCCTATATGTATCTTTGAGGCTTTTCAAATATTTACTTTTCAGAGAGATTATTTCATCTTGGTTTAAAATACCACCAAAGAGACCAACCATGAAACCCTAAGATCCTTCTTCAAATGAGAAGGTTGTTGGTTAAATCTTGTGTGAATGGTCGACCCAAAAATATGTAATGACTTCTTATATAAGCACTTCCAAAACATATTATTTCTTGCCAAACTTGTAAATAGATTATCATTAGTATATAAAAAAAGGTGAAAAGGACCACCATTCTATTTCATTATGACAAGTAAATATGTTAATAATTACCCAATATTTTTGGTTGCTTCAATTGAAATATGATTTTGTTTACCATAATATTAGTGGGATATGTCCTGTGCTACTGACATGTGTCTCTCTAGGAAATCATTAATGCGATGATCCAAGAATGGGGACACTAGGGTTGTTTCTACCAACATATGCATGGTCTATTGTACCATGGGAAGGGGTACCATGTGAGCCAATATATTTTTTGGGAGAAATAGAGGTAGGTGAAGAAGTGATAGAGAAAGGGGACGAGGGAGTGTGGGCATGAGATATAGAGGAAAATAATACAGTGGGTATGTTGGAGATATTTCAGACTCACACCCACTTTTTCCTAAGTTTACTAGTCTAACGTTGAGGACGTCATCCATATATGAGATTATTCTCTTAGATGATAATATTCCCCACTAAAATAGGGTGATATATCCTCTGTAGTTTTGTCTCAGTCACACTTCAGTTTGGTCTTGACTCAGTTACACTTCAGTTAGACTAGTGGACTAGATTCATGCATGAAAACCTCAGTTTTATCACCAGGAGGGTGCATATCACATGCATGAGGCTAGGAGATCACTACATGTTGGACACACCAAATACACTGAGAGGGGGGGTGAACAATGTAGGGATGTTTTTCCTAAAACTTCCCTCTAACACAAAACTCATTAGTTAGCAAACACCATTTACTCATTACTTATTACTATCATTCATAACCAATCAATTGTAAATGTACATCAGCAACAAATAACAACAACATATATAATCAAAAATTCATCACCACAAGGAACACAAGATGTGTGTACAATTTTCTTTTAATTTTGGACTACAATCCTTGGGTTTATCAACAACAACTTAATAGAGTACAACTCTACAAGAGCACCAGCTCTATAATGCAAGACTCAGCTTACACCCTCAGCACCAACTCAGAGGAGGCAACAATCCTCAATAAATATCAATTTTTCAATAGGTACGTGACCTATCGGTAGTGCAACACACGTATGTATGTGCCTTACCATTAGTATAGCTCGCGTATGTACACGGCCAGTCTGTACTACAACCTGCGTATCACATCTGAGTTACTTAATGTTTTCTCTTCAAGATGAACTCAAATCCTCGGCAACCTTCAATCACATTCTCTTCTGTCTTTCACTATCCATTATGACCCATAACCACTCACAACACATCTAAGCTCTCCAACAACTTACTCATGCTCCTCAACCATACAATATGAATGCTACTCAATCATGTATAAGAAATTAGCATATTATGGCAATCATATCAGTATTGAATCATAAGAGTGTTGCTTACTCCATCAACCAACAAAAACCACATCACAACAGCCATACCAAGAATGCCTTAAGCATTCACTACACAACAAGCAAGAGTATCCATCAAGACAACAATGTAACCATACCAGAGTTTCTATGGCAGATATGAGCCCATAGATTGTAGATCTGAAACCTGCTTCAGTCTTCAAGACCCTGTCATCAGCTCACACACAAGTCTTCATAAATTCATCCATTGTATGCGCCCTGACCTCATTCAGCCCGTGTATGTACGCATCATCTCTCACTGCAGCCCGCATATACCTCATAAACTAGGGTTTCTGAACTTCTGAGACTTTTTCCATCATGATCTCAGACTTACCGAAACTTTGATGCGTCCATGAGATCCTCTAGATCTCTTCTCTCTTAGAATAGATCTTCAATACATGCTCAAGAGATACACAAGAGATACACATTTCACAAGAGAACCTTGCCTCTTATTTATACTCTCCAAGTGGCTTCCTTAGAAGCATATTCTAGGTCACTTAACCCACTTCTAGGTCACTTAACCTATTTCTAGGTCACTTAACCCATTTCTAGGTCACTTAACCTATTTTCCTAATTTTAGGTTAACCACTTTCCATAATTAGAAATTTCTCCATTTCTTTATCATTTAAATATTCCTCCTTGACTTTGTCACTTTTCTTTACCATTTAAATAATAATTCATTTTTTTAAAGCA
>ML856399.1:4128-15242 GCA_009831015.1 Picea engelmannii
CAGAATAGAAGCCATCCAGAAATTAGACCACCCTAGGAATATTAAAGAATTGCAATCAATCATTGGTAAAATAAATTTTCTGAGAAGATTCATACCCAATTTGGCAGAACTCCTCAGGAACATTACAAATATGCTGAAAAAAGATACCAAAATAAAATGGAACATTGAATCTAAACAGTACTTTGAGCAGGTAAAACATGCACATACACAAGCCCCTGTATTGATTAGTCTGGATTACACTAAGGATTTCTATTTGTTCTCTTTTGCATCTAAACACACCATTGTAGCAATTTTATTGCAGAAAAATAGTGAAGGGCATGAGCAGCCCATAGCCTTTTTTAGCAAGTCTTTGAGAGATGTTGCACTGAACTACAATATAATGGAGAAACGGGCTTTTGCCCTAGTAAAAGCAATAAAAGATTTTAGAGCTTACATTCTCCATTCTCATACTATTGCTTATGTTCCAAATGCAGTGGTGAAGGATATCCTGACTCTGGATAACCCTGATGGTAGGAGAGGGAAGTGGATTATTGTGATTTTGGAATATGATATAGAAATCAAACCAACTAAACTGATCAAGGGTCAAGGTTTGGCTAAATTGATGGTTGAATCCAACTTTCATGCTTTAGATATAAACTTCTTAGTTGCAGTCGATGAACAGGGAGAGCAGACGACTCCACATGTAAAAGAGGTATTCTTAAATTCTCCATGGTATGCAGACTTCATATTTGTCCTGCATAATTTACAAGCTCCTCCTGGTCTAACTAAGACTAAAGCTAGATTCTTAAAACTAAAAGCATTGAAATATTGTATTCTAGATGGAAACCTTTATTGGAAAGATGTTGGGGGTATCTTACTTAATTGCTTATTAAAAGATGAAGCTGACAAGGCATTGCAAGATTTCCATGAAGGAGATTGTGGCGGGCATCTAAGTTGGAAGACTACTGTTAACAAGATCCTCAGAGCTGGTTTTTACTGGCCCACCTTGTTTCCAGATGTGCATAAAAAAGTAACCTCCTACCACAAATGCCAAGTTTTTGAAGGCAAAAGAAAACTTTTTCCTCTACCCCTGAAACCTATTTCAGTTGAAGCTCTATTCCAGCAATGGCGTTTAGACTTTATTAGTGAGATTCATCCACCCTCTCCAGGCCAGCATAAGTGGATCCTCATAGCTACAGACTACTTCACAAAGTGGATTGAAGTTGTACCTTGCAGGCAAGCCACTGACTCTGTCATCATTAAATTATTGGAAACTAATATTTTGTCTCGTTTTGGATGCCCTGGGAAGATCATAACTGACAATGCAACAACCTTCAGATCCAAAAAGCTAATAGAATTTTGCAGCAAGTACCAGATTACATTGGTACACTCCACAACCTATTACCCTCAGGGAAATGGGTTAGTTGAGTCCTCAAATAAAATTCTGGTGAATATCATTAAGAAGACGTTGCAGGAAAATAAGAAGTCCTGGCATAAAAAGTTGGTTCATGTACTCTGGGCTGACAGACTGACCACAAAATGATCAATTGGTATGTCCCCATATCAGTTGGTATATGGCACTGATGCAGTTTTCCCTACTTCTTTGGGAGTCCCTGTTATGAAATTGTTGCAAGAGGTATAGGCGGAGCCCAATGATACCCAAAAGAGAATAAATCAGATGATCCAATTACAGCAGTCCAAAGAAGAAGTGTATAGCAAGACCCAGGTAATCCAAGAGTATCAAAAAGATTTATGACAGGAGAACTAAAGAGGATGATTTTGAGTTGGGTGATTTGGTAATGAAGTGGGATTCCAGAAATGAAGATAAGGGTAAGCATCGAAAGTTCGATAGTTTGTGGAAAGGCCCTTACATCATTTAGGCATATAGAGGGAATAACACATTTTTGCTCAAGGACAGTGATGGAGCAGACCTACCAAAACCTGTAAATGGCAGGATGCTAAAACATTATGTTCCACCCCAATGAAAATCTTAGTCATCCATTTCATTGTACAAACCATTTTTACTTTCATGTTATGTGTGGGTGTTACGGATCAGATGGTTGAAGCCCGAAGAGAAGGCCCTAAGCCAATGACCAGTGTCACTAGATTTTCAAAATAAAACAAATCAAGTTGCAGAAAAAGCATTGGAGAAGAATTTTCAAAACATTAGGTAGCAGGTTCTTGGCAGCTCACAAAGGGAGCACCATCCCCAGGTGGAGCCATTGTTATAACCCTATGTTTCATAGGATCAACTGGTGACTAGAAATTTTCCCTCTAATTGTATTTTTGTTGTAAATAATATTTCATTCTACAAATGATTTACAAAGAGAAAAGAAAACAAAGAGAAAAGAAAACAAAGAAAAAGAAAAGAAAGAAAAGATTAAAGAATAAAGAGAGTATGAAAAGAAAAACGATAAAACCTCATGCAATAAGAATGGCTTGATTCATATTGTCTAACCATGGTCAAGTCTTTTGAATTTATGCAGATAGGTTAGTGAGTAAACTTGGCTAAACAGTCTAATTTTAGCCAAGATAGATAGGTTAGTGAATAAATTTGATCAAACAGTTTAAACTTGGTCAAATGCCCTAGGTTAAGATAATTATTTAGCCCAACAGTCTAATCTGGGTTAATTTTGCTAGGTGATTAGAGTAGGATATAGGTTAGAAGGTTTTCATTTCAATAAAATGGATGAAAAGTTGGTTAAATTCTTTATTTAAGCTAAAATGTTGTATTTTGACCCCTTGGTGACAAAAATGAAGGAAGGGGAGCAGCAAAAAACCCATAAAAAGCGTTATCCTAAGTTTTTGGGTGATATATCATGTTTGGCGCTTTGTGCTAAAGTGCACGCAAATCTCAGCGATCCATCAGGACTCAATATTTTTGAGAAGTATAACTTAATCAAAAAGAAAAATGAGATGTTGACTAATAGTACCTATGCTCAATTTTGGAAACAAACATTTACAGCCCAGCATAGGTTGCTCTTTGCTTTTGACACAGAGAAAGGGAGGATGCACATGGCATTCTTCCAGGCACAGGTGCCTCAACCCAAAGCAATTTTTTATTATAAAAGATCAACATTTGAGTTTGACATCAAAGAGGTGCATCCAGTCGACCAAATGGATATGCACAGACAGACTGGAGAAATGATTTTCTCCACCCTGGCCAATACCTCCATGACTGGTGCAAAGTTGCATGTTTCCCTAAATAATGCCCGGTCTCAGCTCAAACTAGAAAAGATATCCTCCCTGGCTAAGGATAACAAGATCAAATCCATAGAAGAACTAGTGTTGAAAATTGGATATGATTCATCCAATGTCAAAGAAGCAGAAGAACTCCTCAAGAAGAAGAATGTTGATATGGCATCCTTAAGGAAACAGCTGAAAATTCCTGCTACAGAAGACCCACAGGCGAAGGAAATGGCTGAGACTGAAGGTCACAAGGAGGAAATGTTGAAATTAATCATGGAGCGGAATGCGCAGATTAAGGAGATGGAAGCAGAGCTGGAGAAGCTAGTCAAAGAAAAAGAACAAATTGTGCCAATGACATTCATTCCATTAGATACAGTGCCCATCACAGGTATCAGTACAACAGCAGCAACAACAACCACCACAATGGAAATTCCAGCAGCAACCTCAGTAACAACTATAGATGCATCAGAAAAGTTGGCAAAGTCCATGAAGGACATGTCTCTGGAAGGACAGGAAATCAAAAGACTGCAGGATGTGATCAATAACCTTCAGCAGCTGAAGTCCACTTTTCAGTCAAGTTATAACATTGAGATGCACAAGTATCAGAGGCTCAAGCAAGAACTACAAAAGCTGCAGAAGGAAACAATCATGGCTAAGACACTGTCAGAAGCCAAGGAAAATATTTGGATGGATATCTACAAATCCATGACAGAGATTTGGCCACTCATACAGATTATGTTTGAGCAGCATGAACTGGTGCAGAGAAGCAGACAAGTCATTGATAAGATAAGAGGAGAATTGGGAGAAAGGCCTACAAAGGCAAATGAGATCATCAGATTCTTGAATTCTAAAACAAGAGAAGAGCTAGAGGCCTTGGAAATTGAGGATAGGATAGAAACTATCCTTGAGGTCAAGAAAGTTTTGACCAAGAGAGGATTAATGCTGCAACTTGAGGAAAGAGCCCAAGCAATGGACATTGGAGTACAGAGGTTTTTCAGCAAAATAGATTCACTACGTAAGAAAGGGCTCCCAGGTTTATTCGTGATCAATGACAAGTTGATTACCCTCTCAGACTACAAACAAAAGATTCTCACAGTGGCAAAAGATGGCTCTAAGTTTGCAGGGATACAGGGCAGCATTACTGGCAAAGCATTCTTGGAGACTTTGCAATTGGACCTGAGCATCCAACACGAGATAAAGTACATCTTCATCACCAAGCCCACCTTTTCCAAGTACACAGAGATGGATGAAGTATACCGAAGGTTACTTAGAGTTACCATCCCCACTCAAAAGAGATGGGATGACATGTGTGCTTTGATCGAGTAGAGATGATGTGTACATCCGAGTCAGTTTGCAAAACATTCATAGTCAAGTCAAAGATGAATCACCAACCACCTCCCTCAGAATCAGCACCAAGGATTCGAGAGGATCATTTAGCATTCCTACTTTTTTGTAATGTAATCTAGTTAGTTAGATTTTCTCACCACCATATCCTGATCATTTATGATAGGATCAGATGTAATTTTTCTATAAATACTTCAGACTTCGAAGTATAGAGGATTGATCTTTACGCCCAAGCGAGCTGTATCTGTAATCTTTTGAAGAGATCTACCAGTAATAAAAGGAGGATTCACAGGATTCTTGTGTGTTGATGTTGGTGTGTTTACTTTTCTTTGTTAAATTGTTTATCTTACTTCGTTATCATTATGTTTTCTGTCTATGAACATTTAAAAGAAGTTTGATTGCAGAATTTATCTCGAATACTTTGTCTCTGACTTTTAAAGATCTTAGTGTTATTCTTCTGATATTATAATAAATGAATTCTTAAATGCTTCTTTATTGTAATTGACTATCTCACCTCTCTCTGTCTTTCCATCACTTTAATTCTAAAAGATCCAACATTTTCATTATCTTGCCCTGTGAAGAAATCCAATAAAATTTGTATCTGGTCTCAATCCTTAACACAGACCCTGTAGCCCAATGGATGTGTAAAACAATATTTCAGCCATCTTTATAAAACAAAACAACTCTCTTATTATTTCAACTAGCCTAATATCTAAAACTCAAACATATCTAAATCATACAGAGAGATCCCTCTCTGAAACTAGCAGGGCTAGATCCCAGTTTCGAAGTCGTTGTGTAAGTTACCTCTGTTAAAATTCTTCTACCCCTGACAACCTCTAGGAATTTACAAAGCGTTAACAAGGTGGAGGTGTTGTGGAGGAAATTGTTTTAATGTACCTTGTCATGGTCAGGGATTTTTGTTGTCAATATTCCTAGCCCAATTGTGTTAAGGTGGTAATGATGGGAGATTTAATATCTGTATAGTTTTTACAAGACAAGTTGCAATAATGATGTTCGTTGTGGGATGTTATCATTAAGTGGTGGTGCTGAGATAATGCCACCTTCATAAATCCTCCAAGTTGTGTTTAAGGGGGGATGTGAGAATATTTAATGTAAACCCAACTCCAAGGGCTTGTTGGACCTTTGGGACTGCTTCATTTATGGTTAACCACTATATTGGTTATTGCAGTCCCACCCTTTGGGGTCATAGAAGTAAACCCTAAACCTATTTATCAATGAGGCTCTAGCCTCATTTGACAATGCATTGTGCTCTTTGGAATCTTCTTATAAATATGTGCGTCATTGTTTTAAGGTGTTTATGAACACTACTATTTCAATCAGTTACCATGGGCTTACCTTGAAACCCTAACGGTTTGGCAGTTGGAAAATGTCAATATGTGAGCACGTGGTATGTTAGGCCATATAACAATAGGTGTAGAAAATCGTCCCCAAAGAAAATCAGGTGACCAAATTTAGGGACATTTGCCCATGGTAATATAAATGTACTCCTTTGGCAATTGGGAAAAAAAAAGTCAAAATCAATTATGAATGTGGTGTACTACCTAACATGTCAATTCCTACAACCCGAACCCAGTGATTCGATACAATATTAACTTGTTCTTGCATATACTGAGAGGATCTGTTTATGGTTTTTTATTTTCTGTTTCAGACCATTTGACCATTAGCACTAGAATTACAAAATCTTTGTTATCTTTGTAAACATCTTCACSTTCACAATGGAAGATTTCATTATCCTTAGAGAAGCAGGCAACACATTTTCTGATTCCAGCTAGAACAAAATATAGCATTCAGCTGATATTTAAGCCTTCCAATTTGCAAGGACGAAAYAATACAACTCATAGCCATAGATCCTGTTAAATCTATTGCAAACCATTAGAGTTAAAATACCATGATAAATACAACAATAAATGTGGAATCTTTCTGAGAAGTATTTCAATTTTAACCACGTATTAAAGAGACTACAGTTCTAACCCTTACGGTGAAATATGAGGAATGCCTTAATGCAATCCATTAAGCAATAGTCATAACATAAAATTTGAAAGGTACTCTTATTATGAATGACTGCATATTTCACCAAAATTGAGCTTCTTCAATGGTGTAAAATTTTCGAAGTTTGGTTTTAGTGAGTTTGATATATTGAAAGCATCAAAACAAGTGTTATCTGGCAAAATAACACCAGATCTTAAATCATATTAGGAATTTTTATTTGCCCACAGAAACTACCTACCAACATCCCAAACAAAAGTTATTTCACATTCATTCAGCTAAATGCAAGAAACCAAAGAGCAGGCGACTTCAGAAATGATTTTTCTATCAGAATAAAAAAGAAAATACATATATTTATATATAAAAACATTGCTAAGTTTTTAGAGGCATCTTAAACGAAGCAAGCTCAAATACACAACACTTTTTTCTAGTTTCTTTAGATTCATTAGGATGCACGAGAACTTCAAACTGGAATGGACTGTTTACATCTTTTCTTAAGAGAGTTCGGAGTAGAATTAAAAGTACCTTTGAAAAATCTATCTTATTTGTGCTATGATTGCATTTGAAGAGTTGATTAGACTTTTCAGATGCCCAGGTATCTTCCTGGTTGAAATGCTGAGCGGTGGTGCTTTCATAGTCTTCTTTATGATTAATTGTGCTTATGGGGTAATGATAGGATCCCTCACAGTCTTGTAAAGTATTGGCATTGCTGGGTGTAGCTTCAGTTCTTTTCTCTTTGGTTGGAGAATGAAACACTTCAAGGCTTTCAGATATAGTTTCAGCCGAAACGTTTCCAAAAAGTTGTTGTGCCGCTAAATTCTTTACAAGAATTGGAATGTTTGCTGATTTGTCCCACACGTGGAGCTGTTCCACAGACAAAGTTATCCAAGATAATTCAAAATGCAATTATTACTACATGTAGAGCACAAAGATTGAAGAAGTTGAATGCTGAGCACTGAATTTCAACTCACCAGAAAAGGACTGTATATCCGGCCAATATGATGGATCTTGTTGACATAGTTTCCACAATATAGTGGCCACGGGCTCTGATTTGCATAAGAACTGAAACAAAAGTATGGAAGCACACCAACCCAATTATATCCTGGCCAAAAAAGCTGAAGATCTAATTGCAGAAACTGATCACATTAAACTCCCAACCTCCAATCTAAGTAGTTCAGACGAGGATAGTAAAAATGCCAAAACTATAGAAGTTAGAAAACAAAGTACCTATGTTACTTGAAAATAGAAAGCTGCAAGGATACACTGAAGTATCTCTATAAAGGAAAGATACAAATAAAAACTATAGGAAAAACATTTGAAGCAGAGATCAAAGTCAACTAGGTACAAGCAAAGAAGAATTCACTTCTTCCAAAGCTGCATGCACATTTCATCAGGGCATTTAGTAATATAAAATGTCCTTTGACTTGAGACAAAACAACTGAAACAGGTAACTTGTACCTCTTATTCTCTGGTTCCATAGGACAGCCGCAGTTCTTGCATCCTATACATATAAATGCTTCCGTAATTTTCCTCTCCATTTGTCCCAAGAAACCCTTACTGACAAATATCCAATCTTTAAGACATGAAGACGTATTGGAACTCCTTACATTGGATGGCAAACAAATCTCTCCAATGTTTCCAAAGAAGCTCACAACACATGGTTCTCTTAAATATGTAACGTCTGCAACAGATGAGCAATGTCTCAACTTGCTTCTCTCGCTGCATAACCAGTTCTTGTACTGTTTCTCATTTGCCTCCAAAATATGGGGTCTCTCCTGATGGCAATGCATAAAGTTTAGATTTGTTTAAAGTGACTAACATTTACACCGAATTCTTCATATTTCTCTAGGAGTGAGGCAAGAAAAGAAATGGAAAATTGCAGAAAGAGGAAAAATTATTCTCTCTGCAACACTTCCAAGAAGAACAATGAGCTACTTGCATAAGAGTTCACATGATATATAATCTCATATAATTCAATGATATTGAACCTTGGGAGTTATGTGATTAATTATTAACTGATAAGATCAAAATCTGTTGTATGTCAACTGAGAGCCCAAAGAATGTCAACAAACCATTAAATACATACATCAAATGGACTAAACAGAAACATTAGGATTATACAGTCTCAAATAACCATGAGTAAGAGCGAATTTGTCTCAACAAGGAAAGTCTTTAATCGTATGCTAGAAGGTGAAATAAAAACCCGCATCTCTAATGCAAATAGACACATAACTTCAGTCATGCATCAAATAGCCAAGGAATTAAAGCCTCCATTGGAATAAAAATCTGGCCAATAAGTCTTATATAATGATAACTGCTGTGCCCATGCAAAGTATTATTAAATATTGCGGGCTAACCTTCCTCTATATCTTTCCATGAAGTAGTTGCATAAACAATTACAAAGTTCATCAACAGTTTTTAGTATGAGACAATTTGTTTCTTGGAGGTGATCTGAATTTGGCATTAAATGCAAAGGAATGTTGGGGTGAAAGAGTAAGGACAGACCCTCTTGCTGATTATTTTTCTAATCTTTTCGAAGACCTTAACCTAGTGGATGTTGAGCCTCACAAAGTAGTCCTGACCTGGCAGAATTCCAGAAGAGGTAGGGACGAGATTGCAAAGAGACTATATCGATTCCTTGTAGCTGAAAGGTTTCTGGAAGAGGCTGGCAGGTATAAAACTTGGGTTGGTTCGGGAGGGTTTTCCGACCATGTGCCTATTTTGTTACAGTTTGAAGAGCTGGATCAAAAACCCCCTTCTCCCTTTAAATTTAATCACGCTTGGCTTCAGGATGACAGTTTCATATCTCTTGTTGAAAAGAATTGGAGAAATTTTGACTGCAATGCTGGCTCCTCTGCGATGTATCAATCCTCTAACAATTTGATCAGGATAAAAAAGTTGACAATCTCGTGGGCCAAGGATAAACAGTTAGCCAATCAAAAGGAGCTAAAGGACGTGGAGGAAGCATAGAGGTTCTCTTTGATCGGAACTCCAGTGGTGTCTTATAAGAACAAGAGTTATGGCAGCTACAGGACTTGGAGAAGAAAAAGAGAGTTTTGCCGGAGGTCAACAACAATACCAAGTTCTTCCACAAGTATGCTGCATATCAGAAAAACTTCAATACGTTTTGGGAATTGGAGAGGGAGGATGGTATCAGGGTTTCTTCATTCTGGGATTTGGCATCAACAGGCAAAAACACTTTCAAAATTTGTTTAAAGATAATGGGGCCTCTAATATTGGCGAGATAATGAAGGTGATCAGGTTGTTCCCTAGACTCTTTGATGAAGAAGTAAATGCTGGATTGGAAGCAAGTTTTTCAAAGGAAAAGCTAAAAGATGTTTTGTCTTCTTTTAAAAAGGCTAAAACCCTGAACCTAACGGTTGGACCGTCGAGTTTTATTTGAGCTTCTATGATCTCTTGGAGGATGATCTCCTTGGGATTCTTGAGGAGTCAAAGCAATCCAGAAAAACGTCAGGGGCCTTGAAGGCAATGTTTATAGCTTTGATACCCAAGAAGAACAATCCGATCACCTTCGAGGACTTTAGGCCAATTTCACTTTGCAATTTTGGTGTATAAGATTGTTTCGAAGATTATTGTTAATAGACTTAAACAAGCCCTGTATTAAGTAATTTCAGATGAACAGTTTGAATTTCGTTTCAATAGACAGATTCATGATGCAGTTGGGAGTCGGGACAGCACAGAAAGGTTTCCATTCAATCAAAGGATGGAAGAAGGCAGCAGTGGTAATGAAGATTGATCTCTCCAAGGCATACGATAAAGTCAATTGGTTCTTCTTGAGATTGGTGCTTTTACAAACAGGCTCGAATCTACAATCTGTTAATTGGGTTATGGGGTGTCTGGAATCAGCCAATTTTGTTGTGTTGGTCAACGGTTCACCACCAGAATTTTTCAAGGCAACTTGGGGCCTCGGGAAAAGATGTCCATTGGCACCCTTTTTGTTCCTTTTAATTGCAGAAGCTTTAAGCAGACTGATCTTGGACACCAATTGAAATGGATTCTTAAGAGGGATCAACATAGCAGGTACAATTGTTATTACACACTGTTGTTTGTCGATGACATTCTTCTCTTTGGGAGAGGAAAGCTTAGGGAATTAAGATACCTTAAAATTGTCCTTGATTCCTTTTGTAAGTCGACAAGGATGGAACTAAACTTGAAAAAATCTTGTATATTGTATAACAATCTAAGTGATAATTTGAAGAGACAGATGGCTCGGATTTTTCCAATGAGGATGGAGCCCCTTGATACCTGAGTGAATGTTAAGAACCAAATATCAAAATAGCATAAAAAACCTCAGAATAAGTACTCAAAGCCTTGACAAAGAGAATTTCAGATAGTAAGCCTCTTCGAGGGGGCAACCACTTTGTACACCACATAAATTTACAAATACAAGATGATTCCAAATGAAAAGGTCTCCTTGGTATATATAGGAGACTAGGAGGTACAATTACAACTAATGGACCCAAGCCGACATAAATAAAATAACAATACTAATGTATTATGCCCCAATTAAGGGGTAATGTGCCACTATTTAGGGCTTAACATGCCCCTCCCCTTCAGACAAGTGTTGTCCCCAA
>ML856399.1:15292-27677 GCA_009831015.1 Picea engelmannii
TTTTTGTAGATGATTTTAATATCATAACCCAACATCTTGGTCACCCATTTTTGTTGTTCTTCTGAAGATAGTCTTTGTTCCAAGAAGTATTTAAGACTATCATGATTTGTTTGACCTTGAAGTGCCTACCTATTAGGTAAGGGATGTTGAATTTCAAGCATAAACAGATAACAATAGTCCACAGTAGTATTCTTTTACTTTTAACAAATAATATGAAGCATAAGAAACAACGGCAAACAGCATTCACAGAGTGCACAATTATTTATCCTGGGAAACCCTCAAGGGGAAGAAAACCCAACAAAATTCTTTGTGATATATTATCAGTCAACAAGTACAAAGACAGTACAAGACTTCCTTAGAAGGAGATAAGCCAGTAACACTTACTGTTGTCTCTGTCTTTAAATATCTTTGAGTCTCTACTCAGATCTGCCCTCAGACCTGTAGCTTTTGTTGTCCCAAAAGTTCCCTTAAGACTGACTCAAATATGCCCTTGAGTTGTTGTCCAGAACAGCCTTTAAATGTTGTCCAGAACAGAAATATCAGGAACTACAGAAGTGCCTCTGTTGTTGCTCAGAATAACTTTCAAATGTTGTCCAGAATAACTCTTAGAACAGAGTAAGATAGCTTCTATAGAACAGCCTCCTATATGCTGCCCAGAATAGTCTTTAGATGCTGTCTAGAATATAGAAATCAGCTGCTATAGAAGTGTCTATGTTGCTCCCTTGCTTCCTCATAAAATCCTAAGCTGCTCCCTCAGAAATATGCTAGCTGCTCCTTCAAAAATATGCTAGTTGCTTAGAAGTATGCTAGTTGCTCCTTCAAAAATATGCTAGTTGCTCAAAAGTATGCTAGTTGCTCCTTCAGAAATATGCTAGCTGCTCAGAAGTATGCTAGTTGTTCCTTCAGAAATATGCTAGTTGCTCAGAAGTATGCTAGTTGCTCCTTCAGAAGTATGCTAGATGCTCAGAAGTATGCTAGTTGCTCCAGAACTGTGTTACCTTCCTCCAGAAATACACTTCCTAGCTACTAATTAGAGCTGATATATAAAATTGATATATCAAACTGATGTGTAGAAGAGGGCACCTCCCTCTCTTTATATATCAAGGAGTCTAGGTTAGGAGTCTTTAGGTTAGGGTCTCCTTTTAGGTTAGGGCTGCCATAGCTTAGGATAGGTGCTAGGGTAGGTGGCAGACCTAGCTAGGATAGGTGGCTGACTAATGTAGGTGGCCGACTTAGCTAGGTGACCGACCTTTTAGAGGAGGGAAGTTTAGGAAAGGGGGAAGCTTTGAAGGGGGTTGCTTAAAGGGGGCAGCTTGAAGGGGGTTGCTTAAAGGGGGTAGCTTGAAGAGCTACTTGAGGAATATCCTCTGCAGTTGCTTTACATTTTAACACTCCCTCTCAGCAAAGAGGGTATTCTTCAGGCATCCACATCCACACAGTTCTTTCTAGTCATTGCACATGTATATTGACTTGTTGACATCCAAACAGGATCAATATATCACAAGAAGTTTTGTAACCTTATGCAAATAAGGATCATGGAATGTGATCAATCAGTTCTCCTTAACCATGGTCAACTGCTAGAGTCATTTCACTTAGGGGTGGCCAGTCCCTAAGGAATACTCATAGCTCATAATGAAGACCTAGGAGAACTTTTCACATTTCCTTGTCTTGACTTTTGCTTTGACACACAAAGCTCAAAAGACTTGTCTTGACTTTTGCTTTGACACACAAAGCTCACAAGACTTGACTAGGCTCACAGAGGTTGTATGTTCCCCCTGACTTTTGCACTAGTCTATCTATGCTCACAGAGGTTGTACGTTCCCCCTGACTTTTGCAATAGATTGTCTATGCTCTCAGAGGTTGTACGTTCCCCCTGACTTTTGCATTAGACTTACATCTTGACTTTTGTCTTTACAAGGCTTCTACCTTTGCCTTGGCTTGACTCAAAAGATCATATAGCATCTCGTTCATCCTGACGTTTGGTTTGACTCACAGAGGTTGTACGTTCTCCCTGGCTTTTGTCAATACCTCACAAGACTGGTTGATTCTCCAAATCTCCCTGGCTAGCTTCATGGTGGACACTTAAGGCCTCACATTGGAGAATGTCTTCTAATGCTGCTATTCCCTCTCAGTGAGGGACACATTTTTTGCGATAACAAGCTTGTCCCAGAAGTACACAAAATTTCCAAGAGAAAAAAGCTTAGTAAAAATGTTTGTTATCTGTTCATCCATACGAATGTACTGCAGCTTGATGGTACGTCTTTGGACCATGTATCTGATGAAATGATATTTCATCTCAATATGCTTTGATCTGTCATGGAAGACCGGGTTCTTTGTGAGTTTTAAACAGCTCTGGTTATCACAAAGGATAACAGTTGTTTCTAACCTCTCTTGAAACAACCTAGACATAAGCTTCTCAGCCATACTGCTTCTCTGCTTGCATTACTGACTGCTATATATTCTACTTCGGCTGTACTTTGTGTTATAGAGCTCTATTTCTTGCTTGACCAATATATCATAGCTAAACCCAAGCTAAAACAGTATCCGGAAGTACTCTTCCGGTCCACTGAGCTCCCAACCTAGTCTGAATCAACATAACCATGAAGCAACACTCCTCCACTGGAAGTGTCTCTAAGTCCATATGCAATGGACCCTCTCAAATATCTAAGAATATGTTTAGAAATAATTCAATCTTTGTGTCTTGGCTCAAACATGAATTGACTCAAGGCGCTTACAACAAAGCATATATCTGACCTTGTATAGATCAAATACATCAAGGATCCAATAAGTTGCTTGTACATAGATGGGTTTGTTAAGGTTTAAGCTATTATTAGGTTTCTTTTCAATTCACTAGATAACCATAGCATAGATAGGATCATTGAGAAATACACAATCACAAGAGACACATCATTTATCCTGGGAAACCCTCATGGGGGAGAAAACCCAGCAAAAACTTCCTTAATATAGATAGCCAATACAATGCCAAGAAAATAAACCAAACAATACAGAAAGTCCTCTCCCAATGATGTGCCTCTCTCTCTCTTCCTTCTTCTCCAACTGCAGCTCCAAACTTGCGCTCTGATGAACAAGTGAGTGGATGAACAAGTGAGTGAATGAACAAATGAGGCGCTGGACTCTCTTATTTATACAATCTAGCAGGTGTGAACTAAGGTGTCTTTTCACTGGCAGGGCCGACTTCTCATTCTGGGTGGTTATAACCACTTTAATATATTTTGGGGGCCGACTTCTCATTTAGCCTATTACAACTAGGGTTTGACCAATCTGCAAAAGGGGATTTGGTCATTTACAATACCCAGCATGATCAATCCACAAAAGGGGATTAATCTAATGAATAATACATCAATAATAAATAGAATACACTTTGCAGTTACAAGATTACAACACTCCCCTTTAACAAGAAGGGTATTCTACAATAGCATCAGGCGAGAGAGAGGACAACATCATCAACACAGCATCTTGGAACACTGACTGGTGTATCTATAAATCATTGGAAGTTTTTCTCATCATCAAAAAACATCATTCCCAACAGAGCGTTGGAATGGTATCATCATCTGCATCAGCATGGATTAGTATAAAACTAATACATCATTATCACAGCACGAGGCTGGTCACATCATCACAGCACGAAGTTGGCACATCATCACAGCACGAGGCTGGTCACATCATCACAACACGAAGTTGGCACATCATCACAGCACGAGGTTGGCACATCATCACAGCACGAAGTTGGCACATCATCATAGCATGAGGTTGGCACATCATCACAGCACGAGGTTGGCACATCATCACAACACAAGGCTGGCATATCATTAGCATGAAGTTGGCATCACAGCACTAGGCTAGCACATCATCACAGCAATTAAGCTGGTACATCATCACAGCAATTAAGTTGACACATCATCACTACTCCCCCTTTCGAGGGAGGTCCTTTCAGACTATACCAAGCTTATCTCGAAAGTGCTCAAACTTTACACAAGATAGAGGCTTGGTCAACACATCAGCAACATGTTCATCCATGCTAACATATTGGAGCTTTATGGCTCCTCTCTGCACCATGTCACGGATGTAGTGATATCGGATCTCTATGTGTTTTGACTTGTCATGAAATACAGGATTCTCAGTGATCTTTATGCAGCTCTGGTTATCACATAGGATCATGGTTGCTTCCATCTCTAGGTCGAATAGACCTGTCAACAACTTATGAAGCCATATGGCTTCACAACTAGCAGAACATGCAGCAATGTATTATGCTTCTGATGTGCTGAGAGCAATGCTTGATTGCTTCCTACTCTGCCATGAGATCATGGCTAACCCCAAACTGAAACAACATCCTGAAGTGCTCTTTCTGTCAGAGACACTTCCAGCCCAATCTAAATCAGTGTACCCACTCAGTCTGAAGTCATGATCTCCATCATAATTGAGACCACAATCTAATGTAACCTTAAGATACCTCATCACATGTTTTGCAGCAACTAGGTGAACATGTCTGGGTTCTACCAGAAACTAACTCAAAGTGTTCACAGCAAAACAAATATCCGGTCTGGTGTTCGTCAGATACATCAGCGATCCAATGATATGTCTATACAACGTAGCATCAATCAATTCTGACAAAGTGTCAACCAAGAGCTTCAACTTTGTTTCCATGGGTGTATTCATGGACTTGCACTCCAACATATCAAATCTCTTCAGGATTTCAACCGCATACTTCCCTTGGTTAAGGAAGATCCTCTCTGGACTCTGCCATACCTCAAGACCTAAGAAATAATGCATTAGGCCAAGGTCTTTCATCTCAAATTCTGCAGCGAGCTTCTTCTTACATTCAGTGATGAGATTTTCTTCTCCAGTTAAGAATAAGTCATCCACATACAGCAACAATATAACAAGCTCATCATTCATAACCTTGAAGTAGAGGTTAGAATCTTCTTTACTCTTGGTAAAGCCCAAGCTTGTCAGAAAACTGTCAATCCTTCCATACCAAGCTCTAGGAGCTTGCTTCAATCCGTACAGAGCCTTCTTCAACTTGTAGACATGACTCTTCCTGTCTTCAATTTCAAATCCTTGAGGTTGTTCTATATACACTTCTTCTTCAATGACACCATTTAAGAAAGTTGTCTTCACGTCCATCTGGTGTAACTTCCACTTCATCTTAGCAGCAAGGGCTATGATGGTTCTGATCAAACTACTATCTGGCTATAGGAGCAAATATCTCTTCATAGTCAATGCCTTCCTTTTAAGAAAAGCCACGAGCGACAAACCTTGCTTTATACTTCTCAATACTTCCATCAGCTGATGTTTTATTTTGAAAATCCATTTGGAAGATACCACATCCTTGCTCTTCGGTCTAGGAACTATTTCCCCTACATCATTCTGTATGATGGATTGGTATTCTTCTGTCATGGCATCTGCCCATTCTTTCTTCTGAAAAGCTTCTTCAAAGCAGGTAGGCTCCTTCTCTAAGAGATCACACATCAAAGCCATATAAACGGAGAATGGCTTAGGTCTCTTCCCTTGTCTCGTGGTTCCTTTGGGGACACCATACTTCTCTCCTTCTTGAATAAGTTCCCTTGCCCAAGTTGGCTTTCTCTTGTGGGAGATCGTCATCTTGGGAGGTTCTTGAAATTCTACTATGTCATGATCTTCTAGAATTTCCTCATCAGGGGAAGCTATGACTTCCCTCATTGGTTCTGCAACTCTGGGAGCTACAGGTTCCTCTTCATAAACTTCTTCAAGCTGGCATCTTATTGATTTCTTGAGTGTTGCATCTTCATCAAAGGTCACATCCCTGTTGATCTCAATATGATGGTGACCTGGTATATAAACTCTGAAGGCCTTGAAGACCTCACAATATCCAACAAATATTGTCTTCTTTCCTTTAGGGTCCAGCTTGTTTCTCTTCTCTTTTGGAATATGTACAAATACTGGGCAGCCAAATATTTTGAGATGGCTTATTTCTGGCTTCTTTCCGGAGAACATCTCTTCAGGGGTCTTGAACCCAAGTGCACTATGGGACAATCGGTTTTGTACATATACTGTTGTTTTTGTTGCTTCTGCCCATAAGCACATTGGAAGATCTTGATCATGGATCATGGTCATCACTGCTTCCATTATAGTTCTGTTCTTTCTTTATGCTACACCATTTTGTTGAGGATTGTAGGGAGTGGTGAGCTCCCTTTTGATCCCGACATATTTGCAAAAGTTTACAAATTCTTTTGAGGTGTATTCTCCTCCATTATCTGACCTGAGTATCTTGATCTTTCTTTCAGAAAGATTCTCTATCAAGGCTTTGAATTCCTTGAATTTACTGAACACTTCATCTTTTGATTTCAAAAAGTAAACCCAGGTTTTACAAGAATAGTCATCAATAAAAGATACATAGTATACATACCCACTGATGGAGGATGATGGCATTGGGCCACACACATCTGCGTGAATGAGTTCTAAGACTCCTTCTGCTTTACTGTCACTCTTCGGAAAAGGGTTCTTGATGTTCTTCCCTTGTGCACATCCATTGCACACACCTTCATGGTCAACCTTGAGTTCTGGTAGACATGTGACTGCCTTGCTTACATACGGTAATACCTTGTAGTTGATGTGGGCTAATCTCCTATGCCAAATTTCACATGGATTCTCAATGGCATGGGTCATGGCTGCTTCTGAGTGACCCTTTAGTTTATACAAGCCACCTTCTTCTTTCCCAATAACGATTGCTTCTTTCATGGTTTTTCCTTTAGCCCACATAAGAACTTCTCCATCTATAAAGGCAACTCTGAAGCCTTTCTTTTTTAAAGCTTATATGGAGAGTAGGTTCTCTGTCAAACCTGGTACATAGAGTACATCCTTCATCTTCATTGGAGTCCCTGAATTAAGCTTGTAGTTTGATTCTCCTACTCCCTTGATAGGGTATTGATAATCATCTCCAAGATTAACTTTCTGAGAAAACTTCTTTTCTGAAAGGCAAGAGAGAATGTCCTTTTGACCTAACATGTGCTTGGAAGCACCACTATCAATGAGCCAAGTGTCCTCTCCAGGTGATACTGATCCTGAGAGGGCCGAGATTAAGAAATAGTGTTCAATTCGTTCTTTTATCATCTTTGTGGGTGGCTCTTCATCTTCAACTGCATGGGCATGATGCCTCTTGTTCTTCTTCTTGTATTCTTCTCGTCTAGTTGGACAATGTCTCGCAATATCTCCCATCTTGTCACAATGGTAGCATCGGTAAGATGAAAAATCTCTTTCTTTTCTTTGTCCTTTCTTCTGGAATCTCCTTGGTTGAGATTATTTATGTATGAATTTGTTTTGGGGGTGAGACTCTTTATGAGTTTCTTTCTGGAAGTAAGACTTCTTTCTTCCTCCTTTAGTGTGAGTAGCTAGGGCTTGATCTTCATCTCTTGATAGTAAAGCTTCTTGGTTAGCTACTCTTGATTCTTCTTGAATACATTCTTCCCAAAGACTATCAAATTTTAGTTTCTCCTTTCTGGCACAAATAGTTTGGATGAATGCATCCCAAAGTCTTGTGAGTCCATTCAGGGTCGTCATTATGAGTTCGTCTTCGTCTATAGTATCTCCAATTGCTTCTAGTTGTTCTTTGAATTCTGATATTCTTGAGAAATATTCCTGGATTGATTCTCCTTTCTGCATCCTTGTATTCTTGAGTTGAGTTCTTAGATTCATCTTCCGATTTATGTTCTTTCCTTCATATAACCTGGTTAGGGCGTCAAACATTTCTTTTGGACTCTTCTTTGAAGACACTTGAGGAATCAAGTGATCTTTGATAGAATCCGCAATGATTATTTTGGCCCTAATTGTGTCCTTTTGGTGTTTTTATTTATCTACAGCATCGGCAAGTCCTGGTACTTCTTCTTTAACGAATCTTGTTAGGTCATTCTCTTCAAGAATGAGTCCAATCCTATACTTCCAGGCACGGAAGTTTTCCACACCTTCTAGCTTGTCAACAAGCTTAGTGCTTGTAGACATCTTTTACTTGGAGCTAGGAAAATGACCAAAAACTGAAAATGCTAAAAATTGAATTTTGATCTGACCAGGGGGTGCGCTTGGTTGTGAGGCAAGTACCCTGGTGTGGTTAGATTTCAGAAAATCCAACTTTTACCCCTTCAAACTTGATCAGCAGATTTCTGGACTAGTGCTTCTAGTTTTCTGGTACCCGGTGGCAATTAGGGTTTCACTTTTCGGGAGATCTAGCCACTGAAAAAGTGCATTGACGATGCCAAAGTGTTCCTTGAGGAAGGGCGCACTTTTCTAGATGGATTTGGGGCTTAAATTCTTCTTCAATAAAAAGCCCTAATTTGCATGTACGGCAACAGTGACATTTTTCTTCTTCTTGTGAAAGATGCTCTCTTCAGCTTAGCTCTGATACCATGTTAAGGTTTAAGCTATTATTAGGTTTCTTTTCAATTCACTAGATAACCATAGCATAGATAGGATCGTTGAGAAATACACAATCACAAGAGACACATCATTTATCCTGAGAAACCCTCATGGGGGAGAAAACCCAGCAAAAACTTCCTTAATATAGATAGCCAAGAGAATGCCAAGAGAATAAACCAAACAATACAGAAAGTCCTCTCCCAAGGATGCGCCACTCTCTCTCTTACTTCTTCTCCAACTGCAGCTCCAAACTTGCACTCCCATGAACAAGTGAGTGAATGAACAAATGAGGCGTCGGCCTCTCTTATTTATACAATTTGGCAGGTGTGAACTGAGGTGTCTTTTCGATGGCAAGGCCGACTTCTCATTCTAGGTGGTTATAACCACTTTAATATATTCTGGGGGCCGACTTCTCATTTAGCCTATTACAATTAGGGTTTGACCAATCCGCAAAAGGGGATTTGGTCATTTACAATACCCGACATGATCAATCCACAAAAGCGGATTAATCTAATGAATAATACATCAATAATAAATAGAATACTCTTTGCAATTACAATATTTCAACAAGGTCCACCAAGCCAGATTCAGAATCTGACTTATGTAACTTCTTTAAGTTAGATACCATGGATGGATTTACAATCTAGCATACCAAATCTGCGTAGTATATCAACTGCATATTTTCCTCGAGAAAGGAAAATTTCATCTGACTTTTCCCATACCTCCAAACCAAGGAAGTAATGAATGAGTCCAATGTCTTTCATTTCAAATTCAGAAGTGAGCTCCCTCTTACATTGAGCTATCAATTGTTCCTTTCCAGTAAGGAATAAATCATCAACATATAGAATCAAAATTAGAGGATGACTTTCTATTACCTTAAAATATAGGTTGGGATCAGTTGCACTCTTGGAAAAATCCAAGCTTTGAAGATAGCTGTCGATTCTCGCATGCCAGGCTCTTGGTGCCTGTTTTAGCCCATATAGTGCTTTCTTTAACTTGCACATATGTGATTCCTTTCTTTGAACCACGAAACCCTCTGGCTGTTCTATATATACTTCTTCCTCAACTTGACCATTTAGAAATGCAGTCTTTACATCCATTTGGTGAAGTTTCCAACCCAAAACTGAAGCGAGGGATATGATGGTCCTGATGGAAGTATACCTTGCAACAGGTGTGAATGTTTCATCATAGTCAATACCTTCCTTTTGAGAAAAAACACGAGCCACAAATCTCGCTTTGTATTTCTCAATACTTTCATCAGCTGCATGCTTGATTTTGAACAACCATTTGGAAGTAACCACAGATTTTCCTTCAGGTCTTGGTACTACTTCCCATACATCATTTTTCATGATTGATTGATATTCTTCCACCATGGTATGTTTCCTCTTAGCAGGAGGTACCTTCATAGGTCTCTCTATCTATTCTACTGTATCCATAGTATCAACTTGATCCAATGGCTCTTCAGGTCCTCCATCTCTATATCTTGTTGTGATTCTTTAGAATGCTTAAAAGGCAACTTCTTCATGAAAAGTTACATCCCTGCTTACCTCGATATATCTTTGGCCTGGAACATAGATTCTATAGGCCCTGGATGTTTCACTATACCCAACAAAAATTCCTTTCTTCCCAGAAGGCTCTATCTTAGTTCTCTTCTCTTTCGACAAACTGCCAGACACTGTGAGACATACTATGGATTACATGCATAATACTATTGAGCTCTCGTACTAGGGACAATGGCCCAATTATAATTTTCAGGACTCCAATGTCCAGGGCAATGGCTCGACTCAAATGAACATATTTGATGAGTTCCCAAAACCATGGAGAATAACCCATCCTAATAATAAATTACTCAAATGAGAACTTGTCAGACTCCCAGACCAGGGATAATGATCCAACTAACCAAGACAAACTGTTGGGTTTGCAGACCATGGAAAATGATCCAGCTTGCATCAATTACAACAGGTATATGTTGAGATCACAGCTTCTTTGGACATGTCATAATACAAATTGAAATCTAGACTTGTTCTTGCTATGAAATTTGACAATCAAGCATAATTAACTAACTACATACGATACATACCTTGTACTTTACTAAATTGTTGTTGTCAAAAGGATGTTACTGCTGAAAGAATGTGACAATGCCTTGGACTGTTGTAACTAGCAGTTCTATTCTTCTGAAGGAGATACCATTAGATTTTTTTGAACCTTTCCTTGTCCTTGCTGCCAGAGCAAGGTTCTCTTCCTTTGGAGTACCATTTCGACTCTGAATTTTTCCTTCTTCTTGTAGAAAATCATGCCACATCCTTTCAAAGTCTAGCTGGTTTTCACGAGCATTTATCCTGGTCAAAAATGTCTCCCAAGAAGATGGAAGACCATCCACAGCAGTCTGGACGAGATCATCATCATCTACTGTTATACCAATGACTAGTAGTTGATCCCTTAACTGAGAGATCTTTGTGAAGAATGAAGCTACAAAGTCATCCTTGTCCATCTTGAGGGTTCGAAGCTTATTCTTTAGAACCCTCTTCTGACTAGGTGCCTTCTTTTCATACAGATTGAATAGAGTGTCAAAACACTCATTTGTTGTCTTCAGAGGTGCTAGAATAGGCATGATAATATCTTTGACTGAATCAAATATGATTATGTTTTCCCTTGCCTAATTCTTCTTGAAGGTTGTCCTTCCTGCATTGGAGGTGGGCTCTTCTATTGCGCTGGTCACAAAGTTGTCCAAGTCATATTCTTCCAAAATATTCAGGACTCTGGCTTTCCAAACATTAAAGTTTGAAGCCCCTTCAAGTCTGTCCTCTGGTCTTACAGAAATGGAAGACATCTCTGTAATACTGTGCTTCAATAATTCCTAAGGATCTGCGTAGGCTCTTAGCAGACTCCAGAAATGAGCTCTCTCACGCCCTAGAGCTCTCATACCATGTTGAATTTCAAGCATAAACAAATAACAATAGTCCACAGTAGTATTCTTTTACTTTTAACAAATAATCTGAAGCATTAGAAACATTGGAAAACAACACTCACAGAGTGCACAATTGTTTATCCTCGGAAACCCTCAAGGGGAAGAAAACCCAACAAACTTCTTTGTGAAATATTATCAGTAAACAAGTACAAAGACAGTACAAAACTTCCTTAGAAGGAGATAAGCCAGTAACACTTACTGTTGTCTCTGTGTCTTTAAATATCTCTGAGTCTCTACTCAGATCTGCCCTCAGACCTGTAGCTTTTGCTGTCCCAAAAGTGCCCTTAAGACTTGTTGACCGCCCATTTAACACCGATGGTCAACTCATGTGCCATGAAGAGATGCATCGTCAGATGCAGTATGGTTGAAGACCTTTGGTTCTACAGGGCTGTGTTTAGCCCAACACTTATTTTTGTAATTGGAATTTCCGCACCCCTGCGTGGGTTAATAATGTAATAGGTCTACATGAGTCATGTCTAGGTCAGTTACCTTGGCATCGGTTCACTGGGAGAGTTCCTTTCACCGAGGGTTTTTTATCCTCGGGTTATCATTAGGCCTTCCAGCCTTAATGATTTCCCTCGAGTTTTTCCCTCACACTTTACATATGTCCTCCAAAGTGGTGAACGGCGTTGCAGTGGGCTTATGTTTTGGTTAACTATATAGGGAACTCATTGTAAATGACCATGCAAGACATCATAGAAAGTTTCGCGGAATTCCGTCGAGTCTAGGTTAGTTTTTTTTTAATTAATTAATTTTTAATTAAATTTTCCTAAGTTTTGAGGTTTAATTATTTAATTAATTAATTTTTTTTTGAGCAAATATTGTAAAAATTGGATCCTTGGACTTTTGATAGGGATATTTGTGCTCGAAAGAAATGGAATAGCACCTCCTACATCCTTGGACCAAGTTTCAGCTCGGTCGGACAACTTTAGCCATGGGTTAGTCCACCTAGAGTGTCAGTCAGTCTATAACAGCAATTTTAATTGCTAAAGTCTAAACATGGCAAATGTA
>ML856400.1:8295-27676 GCA_009831015.1 Picea engelmannii
TGGAAGACAACATTCAAGACAAATGAAGGTTTGTTTGAATGGCTAGTCATGCCATTTGGATTGACAAATGCTCCAAGCACATTTATGAGGTTGATGAATGAAGTATTGAAAGACTTCATAGGTAAATTTGTCATTGTATATCTAGATGATATATTAGTTTTTAGCAAAACAGAGGAAGAACATTTAAAGCACTTGACATTAGTGATGAGGAGATTGCAGCAAGAAAAGTTTTTAATAAACTTGAAGAAAAGTTCTTTTATGAAAACAGAACTCATATATTTGGGTTTCGTGATCTCTTCAAATGAATTGAAGATAGATCTAGAGAAGGTGAGAGCAATCAAATAATGGCCATCACCAAGAAGCGTATTTGAGGTGAGAAGTTTTCATGGATTGTCAAGTTTTTATAGAAAGTTTATGAGAAATTTTAGTGGTATATGTGCACCCATGATGGATATTGTGAAGAAGAAACATAAGTATTTTAATTGGACAGAGGAGGCTAAGAAAAGATTCAAGGTGTTGAAAAAGAAGATAACAGAACAACCAAGCTCGGTTTTACCCGATTTTGGAAAAACATTTCAGGTGAGGTGTGATGCAAGTGGAATAGCCATTAGAGAAATTTTGAGTCAAGATAATAGGCCAATTGCTTATTTTAGTGAAAAATTGAATGACACTAAGGAGAAATATTCTACATATGACAAGGAGTTTTATGCAGTGATTCAAGCTTTGAAGAAATGGAGACATTATTTAATTCCAAAAGAGTTTGTCTTGTATAGTGATAATCAAGCTTTGCAATTTATTACTAGGCAAGAGAAGTTGAATCAGAGGCATGTTAAGTGGGTAGAATTCATGCAAAATTTTACTTTTGTCATTAAACATATTTCTGGAAGTGCTAATAAAGTTGCAGATGCTTTGAGCAGGAGAAGTTTGGTTGTACAGGAATTCCAAGTGAAGACCTTAGGGTTTGAGTACCTTAAGGAAATGCATCAGGAAGATCCAGATTTTAAGGAGGCTTATGAAGCATATGAAAATCCTTTGTTGAGGGATAACAACTTATGGGAAAAATATTTGATCCAGGATGGATTGTTGTTTAAAGGAAGCCGATTATGCATACCAAGATGCTCAATGAGAGATAATTTATTAAAAGAAAAACATAGTGGAGGTTTAGACGGACATTTTGGTCATGAAAAAACATTTGCACAACTGAGTAGTTTGTATTATTGGCCATGTATGAGGGAATATGTGAAGAAATTTGTAGATCGGTGTAAGATTTGTCAACATGCAAAAGGAAAGAGACAAAACATTGGTTTGTATCAGCCATTGCCTATTCCAGAAAGGCCTTGGGACGTAATTAGTATGGATTTTGTATTGGGATTACCTAGAACCTAGAAGGGAAGTGATTCCATATTTGTTGTGATTGATAGATTTTATAAGATGGCACATTTCATACCATGCTAGAAGACAAATGATGCTACACACATAACCAATGTGTTTTTCAGAGAAATTGTGAGATTACATGGATTGGCCAGAAGTATAGTTTCAGGCAGGGACACTAAGTTTGTAGGACACTTTTGGAGGACTCTATGGAAGAGGTTGGGAACTCATTTATCTTTTAGTTCATCATATCACCCTCAGACAGACTGACTGACTGAAGTGGTGAATAGGAGTCTAGGAAATTTGTTAAGGAGTTTAGTCATTGAACAAGGTCGTCGGTGGGATCAGATTCCGGCACAGACAGAATTTGCATTTAACAAGTCAATTAATAGAAGCACTAGAAAAAGTCCATTTGAGATAGTATATGGAAGACAACCAAGAGGGATTTCAGAATTGAGAGAGTTGAAACAAGATGAATTCAGGAGCGTTGGAGCAGAAGATTTTTCTACAGAAATGCAAAGACTTCATGATCAAGTTAGGAGGCAAATACAAGATAGTAATCAAAAGTATAAGGACAGAGTTGATCAGAAAAGAAGGGAAGTTCAATTTGAAGTGGGAGATGAAGTTTTAGCTCATTTGAGAAAGGAGTGGTTTCCAAGAGGAACATATAATAAGTCGAATATGAAGAAGATAGGACCATGCAAGATCCTCAGAAAATTTGCAGCAAATGCTTACGAGATTGAGTTGTTGAACAATGTTGGGATATCACTGATATTCAACATTGCAGATTTGTATCCTTATAACAGAGATGACACAGGAGAATTGGATGATCAGGAAGAGATTCAATGGGAAGAACAGATGCCCACAATAGAAAAACCTCAAATGGAGAAAATATTAGAATAGAGAGTTGGAAGTAAAACCAGAAGAAAGATGCATCCTGAATATTTGGTAAAGTGGAAGGATCACCCTGTGGAATATTCAAGTTGGGTAACTGAACCTGATATTTTGAAGCATGGTAAAAAAATGTGACAGCTCGTGGACAGGAGTCCATGAATATTTTGGCCAGAGGAGTATGATACAGGAGCATCACTATCACATCAAGAAAAGCAGACATGGAAGCAGATTCGACACTTCAACGCATTGAAAGAGCCAAAACCGACTCTTAACCAGCTTGGTAGCGGTGTAGAGATATTTTTGAATCTCTCGTTAATTAATTAGTTGTATGTAAAGTCAGACCACCATTTTGAATTGACGAATTATTGTAAATCCTTACACGATTGTAATATATTATAGGTGTAGGATATTAGCCCGTATGAGTCATTAGGTTGCATCAATTAAGATGAGTAGGTAACCGCTGGAGTAGAAGGTGATAGAATTTAGATAGGAGGAAGAAAAGAGAGAAAGCTCTGTGTCCTTAGATAAGTTTTCTAATTGTAATGACTGTAAGAGATAGAAGTGTAATCATGTTTTTTCTGGAATGAATAGAACAGAGGAAGTTGATCCAATTATACAATGTTGATATTGTTTACAATTTTATTGTTGTTATGAATTTTGTGGATGTATGATGTTCATGGTGAATGGATGAATTTATGAAGAATTGAATAAGTTTCAATTGTTTCTCTTATGTTAGTTATGCAAGGAGTGCATATTGAATGCAAGGAGTGTGTGCGAGAGAGTCTTGTTCGACTCAAAGCTCAGAAGAGATAGCATGGAACTTTTGTATGCAGAGTGTGCATATTAAGCGCAAGGAGTGTGTAGGCGAAATCTTTGACATGGAGAAATAACTCGTGTTTTTCTCACAAGAAAGTGCAGAGGTCGATTGCAAGGAGTGCACAGGACCAGAAATCGACTAAGTGTCGAAGAAATATTTTAGAAGAAGAATTTGCGAAGGTTGGGCAAGGTGAAGGGTGAAGATCTATCTAAGAGGAGCCGAATTATTTCAGACTGTTGATTTAAGGAGAACACGTGTCAACAGATTGGGAGCTCCGGGTAAATTGCAACTGGGTTTCAATTGAGAATTGAGATTATCGAAACCCGAAGACCCGAACGAGATCCGAACTGTCTAATCCAGAAGGATACGTAGCGATAGATTATGAACTCTCGAGAAATCACTTCAAGGTTTTCAGATTGAGACTTGAAACTCTCGAAGCTCGGAGAGCTGGAGAGTCGAAATAAACGTTGACCGTTGGATAGTCCGAAGTAAATTATAGTCGTCTGATTCAGGAGGACACATGGCAAGAATCCGTTCATTTCGGAGGAAAGCAAAGATTGAAAGTTGAAACTCCTGAAGTCTAAATCACGAAATAAATCACAATCGTTGATTTAGAAGGGTTAAATCTGATCCATAGATTTGAAAAGGATAGATCTGAGCCATTCATTCATAAGCATCGTCAAGATTGTGATATCGATGGTTACAAAGGATTGTGGGGATGGAAAGTGCTCGGAATTTACAAACTTGAGAGTGGGCCGCAATAGAAACCGTGGTATTGCAAGTTGGACGCGTGGCATTTGGTAGTGAATTGCGGGGAGAAAAGTGGATTGATCCAAAACCACTTTCAACCACACCCGCAATTGTGTGTGGACATAACCTGAGGTCATATGCGGGAAGGAGCTAACGGAGGAGGAGCTAGTGATTGAACACTAATCGCCTGGTAGTGTGAAGGGAGAGGTCGTGAGTGTCATAGAACTTGCATCGAAAGACTGAAGAGACCTGTGGTTATTTACAAGCGAGACCATTAAGGTTTCAGAGAGATAATTCAACTCCGAGAGTTGAAGATCCTTGACCGGGAGGTCACGTAGCCCAAGTAGAAGGGGGGTTGGCATCACTTTACCCCAGTGAATGCTTTTTTTGGAGTCTTATCCCCCAAGATTCTGTGAGGACTCCTATTCTAAACGTAGATTGTCGTATTACATGCCTCTATCCAAAGAAACATGGGCAAATCCTGGTCATGAATCATAGCCTTGGAGGCCCCTATGATGGACCGATTCTTTCTCTTTGAAACCCCATTATGTTGTGGGTTGTATGAGACTGTCATATATGTCTTAATCCCTATCTCCTTGTAGAAATCCTTCAATTCATTAGAGGTGTACTCGCCCCCATTGTCTGACTTCAAAAAATTGATCTTCTTTCCTATCTAGTTCTCCATGAGATTTTTGAACTCTTGAAACCTACTGAAGACCTCATCATTAGTCTGCATGAAATAGATCCATGTTCTCCTAGAGTAGTCATCAATGAAAGACACGTAATACATACCTCTCTGCATTGATGCCAATAACATCGGCCCACACACATATGAATGAATCAGATCCAAAATCTTTTTCGACCTGGACTCATTGCCTTGGAAAGCAGCCTTGGCATGATTGCCAAGAATGCACCCTTTGCAGACCCCATGTTGCTCAATACTGAAATCTGGAAGACCAATAAAAATCTCCCTCAGATTCAGAAATTCCCTATAGTGTAGGTGCCCCGTCGTCCTATGTTATAACTCACACAGGTCATCATTGCTATGAACCAAGGCTCGAATAGGCTCACCTCGTAACCTATACAAATTTCCCTCTCTAACCGAAATTACCTTAATCGTGTCAATGATAGATCTTTCCAGCCTAATGAGTGCTTTCCCTTTCTAGAACACAACGACTAACCCCTTATCCTCCATGACCAAGACTAAAAGCAGGTTCTTCATGAGCCTTGTAATATATATCATGTCCTTCAATTCCAACGAGCTACCTGACTCGAGCTAGAACAAAATTGTTCCAACTCCTTTTACAACATATTTGGCATCATTTCCAAGCTCCACATGTAATCCTGAGTTCTGCTGTATCAGACTCGTAAATAACTCTCATGCTGATGTCATATGGCTAGATGCACCATTGTCCACGTACCACACATTCCTTGAAATTGTGCTGGTAGAAAAGTAAGAAACTAGTGAGAATTCCTTTTCAAACTTCATAACAAACTCGTCCATCTGAGTTTCTATTGATGTTGCTACCTACTGCTATCTTCCCTTAGCCTTCTTCCCTAGACATTGTGAAGAAAAATGTTTGTGCTTATGAAAAATGAAACACTTAATTTTTCTGAAGTCCTTTCTCTTACCCAGTTGTGAGGCTAACTCCTCACGCTTACTCTTACCAGATCCCTTTCCTTTTCCCTTACTTGTTTGACTGATAAGGGACAGGTTCTCATCACTTTCCTACCTGTTGTCTTTAGACTCCTTCTGAGTCTCTTCCTGGATACAATTGTCCCAAAGCCTCTCAAAAGTGGGAAGTTTCTCTTGAGCATAGATACCCTTGACAAATGGTTCCCAAGGCTTTGAGCATCCATTCAGTGACATATTTACCAATTCTACATCAACCACCTTCTCCCCAACTGTTTCAAGTTGATCACGGATCTAGGTTATCTTCATGAGGTAACTAGTAAGTGAGTTTGATGTGGACATATTTGTGGATTTGAGCTTATTCCTCAATACCATCTTCTTGTTTATGTTCTCGCTTTAGTAGAGACTTACCGAGGCGTCGAACATCTCCTTGGTCGTCTTCTTCTAGGAAAAGTGAGGAATTAGATGATCATTCACTACATCCAAGATCACTCACATGATTATGATCTCCTTCTTCTCGTGAGCTACCAATTTTTGTGGATTTGTCGGTGAAGGAACTACTTTGTCAATGATCTCGTAAAGATCATTTTCCTTCAAAATCAAAGTAACCCTTGCTTTACAGGGTAGAAAGTTTGAAGCTCCATCCAATTTATCTTCAAACCTAAGACTTGTTGTTGCCATATTCTGAAATCTAAACAAATTTCCATGAAAATGTGCTTAGTCATTCAAGCACCAAGATAACCCAATTGTTGGACTTCATATCTAATAGATCTATTGTTATAAACCCCATATCTAAACTAGATCTGACTACTAGTCACTCAAATCTAATAGATCTACTATTGTAAACCCAGATATGCACTAGATCTTATTGTTGGTCACTCAGATCTGCACGATCTATTTGTTGTAAACCCATATATGCACTAGATTTTACTATTGGTATCTCAGATATGCAAGATCTATTTGTTGTAAACCCATATCTACACTAGATCTGACTGCAAGTACCTCAAATCTACAAGATATGTTTTCTGTAAACCCAAATTTGCACTACATCTGATTGTTGGTACCTCAGATCTATAAGATATGTTTGTTGTAAACCCAGATCTACACTATATCTTAATGATGGTACCTTGGATTTGCAAGATTTTTTTGTTGTAAACCTAGATTTGCACTAGATCTAATTGTTGGTACCTCAAATATGCAAGATCTGTTTGTGGGGAACCCAAACCTACACTAAATCTGACTGTTTGTACTTGGAAATCTCAATCAGAGACCCTGCTCTGATACCGTGTCAAAATTTTAACCCTGGGTAAATTACTTCCTTATGATCTCAAGAAAAAATTACTTGTTGAATTTTTAACTTTCCCAATAGTAGGTTCCCAATTTCTCCTCTAACTTTAACTTCTTAGAACTATTTTTGTGTACTCAAACTTTTAGATCAAAGCAACAATGTTTTCAAAACATAAATGTTGAGGATTAGAACATGTTGGTTCACATTGATACCAACATACCTATTCAAAGCTCAAATTATTTTGAATAAATACACTTGGGGATGCACTTATGTTTACACATAAGATTGAATAGAAACACAAGCTGAAGAATTGTATCGAAACCCTTGGTGACTGGTGCAACCAAAAATATTGTAATGCTAATCTCGATGATAAATAGTAAAAGAAGAATAACCAAAACCATGGTCAAAGATTCAAATATGTGACTTGCTTGAGTGAGGGAAAGCTACAAACAAGAAGAAAATAAATTCACTAGCAACAATTGAGAGAAGAAAGATAAATGCACTAGTGTAGGGGATAATAGATCGAGTGATGTCAAGCCATGTGAAGAAAATTGACAAGAGGGACAAGACTAGAATGATGGCCCACATTGAACTCAAACGCACCAAAACTTTTCCTAACAAGGTTGAAAAAGATCTTGTCACAAGAGACCTTTGTAAAATCAAACCAAAACCCAAATTAGAAGGCTTGGATGATATGGGATTTACCCACTAAAAATCCAAAATGACACAAAACCATGCAATAAGAATTGCATAATACCAAACTCTAAATCATTTTTATCATTAACTATAGGTATAATATATAGGAATATAAACATTAATTGTGAAAGTCTCAGTGAACTACCCTCCATCTAAATATTTTAGGAAAGAGTGGAGGATCGCACAAAGTTTTTTTTGGAAAACAAAAAGTATATAAGAAAACTGAAATTATTTCAATAAAGTTTTTCTTAGACAACAAAAAGTATATAAGAAAACTGAAATTATTCCAAGAACTGGAAACACTCATTTCAAGTGATATATTTGATTAACTTTAACTAAAGGCTGGTATGGGTTTGTGTGTAGAACACCGGAGGATGCATCCCGCTTACTGGATAGTAAGTGGCTTATTGGAGGAGGCAACCTTATGTTAAAGCACTGGAGGGTGGATTTTAACCCGGTTACGGAATACTTTCAGCACATACATCTTTGGGTCCTTTTTCCCGGACTACCCTTACATTTCTGGAATGAGGGAGCTCTACAAGCCATAGGAAATGCTTTGGGCACCTACATTTCAATCGACTTGCCTTCACTCTCAGCAACATCGAGAAAAATCAAAAAATTTCTAGTTGAAATGGATGTTCATTCTGGTCTACCTGGGACTTTGGAGATTGAGTGGAGAGGCGAGCTTTTCTGTCAGAGACTGGATTACTTAGGTTTGTCGTTTCGGTGCAGCTACTGCAGGAGTATTGGCCACCTGAGACGTGACTGTAAGGTTTATACTATGGAGGAGGATGAATCCGAAGACGTTTATTTCCGCCAACCTTCACTGGACTTGTCTTCGGGTGCGGACTACATTGGTTTAGGCTCCTTTCATTTTCCACAGGATGATACAAACTTACCATCTCTAGAAGACACAATGAAGGGTAAGTTGAAATCACTTTGAACCGCACTTTACTCATCTTTGTCTCTGTTTGAAAAAGACGCTTTAGACGTTTCAGACTGGCTGAAACAATAAATTTCTTGTGTAAATTTTTCTTTTGTATCAGTAAATGGTGGTGTTGTAGAGTCTAGTTGTCTACTGGACAAGGGTCCTTTGTTGGAGCATACTTCGGTTGGCGAAGCTCAACTTTCCATTCTGGTCTCTTCTAGTGTTGATCAAAACTTGTCAGTCCTCTCAACTGTTCAACCTGTTTCTCTACCCATTGGCAGTCCCTTACCTTCTAATTCGTCGATTGGGGACTTGCCTACACTCACGGGTTACCAAGAAACGGAAGATGATGAGCCTACCCTTCATGCAGTTTTGGACTCCCTTCTTCCTTTCATTCGTGACCCTAACTCTACAGTTCAACTACACGTCTACCTTGGAAACTCTATCATAGATCCTAGTGTCAAGTCTGGGGAGTCTAGTAAATCTTGTTCTACTGTTGAAGGGGTAGGGAAAGAGTTTGCTTTGTCTAGGGGTCTGGGTGTTGATTAATCGCCTGTAAAAATGAGGAGTGCCAGGAAAAAATCCACAGTGGCGACTCCATTGACTCTCGATTATCATCCTTCCACTGACAGTGGGGCACTTAGATCTATGAAGGCCCTAGCTCATGCAAAATAATGATTTTTCTCTCTCTTAATCTCAGAGGAACCAGAGGCACCCTAAAATCGGCCTCCTTTCGACGTGTTTTGGACAAAACTCGTCCTGATATTGTATTTCTTCAGGAAACCTTGGTGTCAGCTCACAAATCCAGATCCTTCATGTAATCACTTCTCCCGCGTTGAGTTTGTTGTGCGGTAAATTCATTGGGTACTTCTGGTGGACTATTGAATTTGTGGGATCCGGGCATTCACAATTTGATCCAGTTTCTCACTGCTGGTGGAATTTTATTGACAGGTTCATGTCTATCTAGCAAAAAGGAGATTTCACTTCTTAATTTCTACGGCCCATGTGTAGAGAAAAAAAGATTATGGACCTCAGTGGCGGATTCTGGTCTATTATCTATCAAAAACCTTATCATTGTAGGTGATCTGAATATTACTCTTTCTTTGGGCGAAACTTGGGGCAGAACGGTTACAGTGGGATCCCTAGATGGTTATTATAAATCCCTTGTTCAAAATAAAAATCTCATTGATATTGAGCCGGGGAAGGTGGTCCCTACGTGGAGAAATGGGCAATATTATTCAAATGCCATCTGGAAATGACTTAACAAATTCCTTGTGTCTGAAGATTTGCTACAGAGCATGGGTCTTTATAGATCATGGGTGGAGTACCCGTTTAGTTCAGACCATGCCCCAATGATCTTACAGTTGGATATCTCACCTCACTTTAAGGCCTACCCTTTCAAATTTAACTCACAATGGTTGCTTGATCAGAATTTTTTAGATTTGGTTCACAATCACTGGACAGATCCAAAATTCCATGGAGAAAGTGGTAAATAAAAAAGGATGGATTGGAAACTGAAAGAGTTGAAATCCAAAACAAAATAGTAGGCAAAGTTACGCACGATTAAGGAGAACTCTCTTATAATAAAGCTCGAAGAACATATTACAAACCTTCTTAAGAACATTTCAGGATTTACAAGATCATTACAAGACGATACATTATTGAAAAATCTTGAACAACAGAGAAATAAGTATTTAAAGGAACATGAAGAACTTTGGCATCAACGGAGTCGGGCCATATGGATTAAAAGTGGTGATCAAAACACCAAGTTCTTTCACAACTATGGCAATTTCAGAAGAATTCACAAATATGTTTGGGAAATAAGAGACGATTTGGGCAATCTGCACAGTGGCTAGGAGGATCTTAAATCGGAAGCGGAAAAATATTACAAATCCTTTTTCAGTGAACAGGACACACTGCCAACTGTTGATCAGGTCAAAGTGGTTAGTCTCTTTTCCAGGTTTATTTCCGAAAATGAAGCAGTGGCACTGTATCGCCCAGTTCTTATGGATGAACTTAAAGTGGTTTTATCCTTCTTCAAGGGTGACAAGAGCCCGAGGCCCGATGGTTGGATGATAGAGTTCTTCATTCATTTTTTCGACCTGGTTGGCGAAGACCTTTTAGAAATGGTGGAAGAAGCGAGAATTAAAGGTATTAACACAGGTGGTCTAAATTCAACTTTCTTGGCCTTAATTCCAAAAGTGAATAAGCCACAAACCTTTGGTGATTACAGGCCCATATCTTTATGTAACCTGTGTTATAAAATAATCACAAAGATCATATCAAACAGATTAAAACCCTTACTCTCCATATCACTATCGAAAGAGAAGTTAGGTTTTCTGAAAGGTTGTCATATTCAGGATGTTATTGGGACGGTTCATGAATGCCTGCATAGTATTAAAAGGAAGAAGTCAAATTCAATGGTATTAAAACTGGATCTTCAGAAGGCCTACGATTACATAAACTAGGACCTGTTAAGGATGATTTTACTTCAAATCGACCTAGGTGTTGACATGACCAATTGGATTATGAGTAGTGTAATATCCTCATCCTTTGTTGTTTTATTAAATGGGGAGGCCACAAATTTCTTCAAAAGTGGTAGAGGACTCCGCCAAGGTTTCCCCTTATCGCCTCTTTTATTTATTTTGGTCATGGAAGGTCCCGGCCTTCTTTTAAAAGAGAGTCAAAGCGATGGTTTGTTGTCCGGTATTAAATTTTCCATAACTATAAAAATTCTTCATATCATGTTTGTTGATGATGTTATTATCATGTCAGATGCTTTTTTAAGCGAATGGTGGGAGATCGACAAGGTCATCAAACTATTTTGTTTAGCTTTTGGGCTGAAGGTAAATGTACAAAAGTCTACGGTTCTCCATGAAGGTCTCTCGTCTATGGAACTTGATCCTTATAGATTGATTTTGTCATATAATTTCTCTGATCTCATAGTCGGTTTCAAGTATCTTGGTTATCACATGAAAACCGGTTTGCAGTGTGTCGAGGATTGGAACTGGTTGTTACAGAAAATTGAAAAGAAGATTGGGAATTGGTGTTACAGTTGGCTTTCTCTGGGAGGACGCCATACTTTATTAAAATCAGTTTTAGAATGTCAACCGGTGTACTGGATGTCTCTTGAGACCATCCCTTATACTGTCTTGAACAATCTGAGGAAGATTATGTTCAACTTTCTTTGGAAAGGGAATAGTGAAACTAAACACTTTCATTTGTGCAAATGGGATCTTCTAACTCTGCCAAAGAAATTTGGAGGACAGGGACTATGGAATTTATTTGATTTCAACAAAGCTTTGACTGCAAATTCGCTCTGGCGTGTTCTAATGAGTGATGGTATTTGGCATAAAGTGGTTATTGATAAATACTTGCAACATACAACGGTTATAAATTGGCTTAGATCTCCAAATTTCCATTTTATCTCAACCTCCGGGATTTGGAGAGGCCTCCTAAAATCTGTCCATTTGATCACACACTGGTTAAGTTGGTCATCGGGTTCGAGACACCTCATCACTCTTGGTCAAGACAGGATCCCTTGTTGACTCAGGTGCCTTTATTCAAGATCAAGCAGATAAACTTCTATGGACTTGCGGGGATAACTCCAGAATCATCACGGTAAAGAACATTTACCAGGATTTGCTTTCTTCTCGAGGATTAAAAAAGGTATCGGGCTGGAGACAACTCCTTTGGAAATGGGACTTACAGCCTAAAATTAAATGCTTCATCTGGTTAGCTGCGGAGAATAAGATTCTAACTTGGGAAAAATTGAACTCCAGAGGCCGGGAAGGACCGTCTCGGTGTTACTTCTGTCATCAAGAGATTGAGAGCACCAATCATCTTTTTATTCACTGTGCCTTCACTTTATCAGTTTGGGAGAGATTGGCATCAATTTTAAAATTTAAAAACTACTGGAAAGGAAACTCATTGAATGAGTGTTTTAAATCTTGGGTGGATGATAAATCTATTCCAACTTTGGTGGCAGCGCACACATGTTGGTTCATCTGGTTAGAAAGAAACGTAACTTTATTTGAGGAGAAAAAACCATCAATTCACACAGTGATCTTCAAAACTTTAGGCTATCAATTTTGTGGATTAAATTCTCAAAAATCTACTCCATTGCGTTCTGTTTCGATCCAATCTAATCGAAATGTTATCTCAACTTGGTTTGATGGAGCAGCTCAGCTGGATGGAAAATTTAGTGGAGCAGGAGGGGTTATAAAAACTTCGGAAATGACTATTTATAAATGGCTTTTTAATTATGGGAGAGGCACAAATAACAGGGTTGAATTACTAGGTGTATGGGCTACACTCTGGTTGGCATTACACCTATCTTTCCTCAAAATCCAAGTCCCGGGGGATTCAAAAGTTGTTATTGATTGGCTCTCCGGTGGAGCTAAGCTTCAATCTAGTTCCATTGAGGGTTGGAAGGATAGAATAAAGGAATTATTAAAATCCTTTATTGACATAAGCTTTGGGCATGTTTATAGGGAATACAATATTGAAGCGGATCAACTCTCAAAGTTGTCATTAAAGGAACCTGAAGGTTGGATCACATACTCTCAATGGACAAATGGGGTGGAAGGCCCTAAACATTTCCTTAGTCTTTATTAGCCCCTTGTCATTGTGGTTGGATTTGTTTTGTATTCAACTTGGTACTTTCTAGTTTTGTTAGCTTTTGTCAACTATTTCAGATCTTTTTTGGATTTCGTCATTGTTCACATCTTTTGTAATGGGAGTGTGTTCTCGGGAGTTACTTTTTTGTGGAATATTTCGTCTCCTACTATGATCCTAGTCATGGATTTGATATGCAAACAAATTATATCACAAATATAATTGGGTAATTTTTTTATTGAAAAAAAAGTGACATATTTGATTTTGGACGAAAAAGCATTAACGTACTACTGAACATGATAAAGATCATATTATAATTGTTGGATTGTTAGAACCACCTTGCCAATGTATATATTCTTCACCACGTTACAATCTCAATTCATAAGACCTCAAGCCTAAATGTATAGGAATTGAGAGTGAGTATAATGGTTTGATGAAACCTTGAATGTTAAAAAAGGATACATGAAGTAAATCCCCTTAGGGAGGGGACAAAGAAGCTTTTTATTACATGAGAAGTTACAAGATATTCAATGGAAAGAGTGGAAAGAGTGCACATTCTTGTTTTCAAATGTTGTTCAAACTGAAATAGCATATTGAAACTATAGAACAAACTCTAAAATTGGATTGGTTTTGACATCTCAACTAAAAAAAGGGTTGTTGCCACTAAAAGGAGAGATTAATTTTGCATTTGAGATAATCATTGAATTATAAATATGAACAATGTTTCAAAGCACACAAAATTATGATTGATTGAGATTTGAGGTGGCATGTAGATTGATCTCACATAGGAAGAGGGGAAACATTAAGTGGGGAAAATTTAAACACCATATATTGAGCCAATCATTAACTCAGTGCCTTTTCATCATATCTATTAGATGATAAATAATATGTATCCTAAGGATAAGATGCAGGGAAAACATTAAGCGGGGAAAAATTAAGCACCATATAGTGAGTCGATCATTAACTCAGTGCCTTTTCATCATATCCATTAAATGATAAATAATATGTATCCTAAGGATAAGATGCAAATCAATCATTGACTCACTACATGGTACTTAATGTTTCACTTAATATTTCCACATTAATCACAAAACCTGAACCTGGCACCTTACAAAACCAAACCATCTTGACACGAGGAAAAATAGCAAAACATCTACAGAATAAGCTTTGTTGAGAGTGGGATTTGAACCCACGCCCTTTCGGACCAGAACCTTAATCTGGCGCCTTAGACCAACTCGGCCATCTCAACAAATGTATTGGCAATACGCAAGATATATTATCTAACGTTGCCACCGCCTCCGTTGCTTGCCAAAATCAAAATATTGTCCACTTTGACTTTCTATCCCGATCACGAAATGTTAATGGGCCTTGGATTGGAATCTATCATTATGTGTATTAGTTATGCCATTGCCACGTGGCAAAGTCAAATTTCATGAGTGATCAAGAAAGAGGAAAAGCAACTGTGTTCTCGTGGCCATGGTTAACTTTTACGGGTACTTATCATTTTTTTTCTTATTCCGTTGCCATATAGGAGACATTTTTAAATTTGTACATTATTATTAATGTTTACTTAATTCTTAAAATCCTAAAATCCTTAAACTAATAAGTGAGGTGAAATTTTACCTATATATATATGGTGAGTCATTGAAAAGTTGGTTCGACAGTGGAATCTTTGTGTCATTGAGTAGACTATAAGATAATAGGTTTCACATTATCTTCATTGTAGTGTGATCGACACTTTCTTAGATTTCCTCGAATAGTGATTACTTCAGTTCAAGTCGCAGACAAAGTCAGCAAAGGCCGCTAGACTTATTCGTGGATTTGTAGACCACAGGCTATATATTTCATGCCTTATGGAGATTAGACGGTGGACACAACTCAAAGTTAGAATAAAATCCACCATCCAACTCTCCAAGAGATGCATGCAGTGTGTAATTGCATGCCAAATTTCAATAAATCACAACTTACAATCGTGTCAAAGCAAAGCAGTGTGAGAGGGAAGAAATTTGAAAAGATACTTAACAAAGAAGAATCTTAAATATTTAAGGATTTTGTTTTCCTATTTATGTTTTTAATGGTGTTGTATTCCATCTTATGTAGGACACATCAAATATTTTATATAAACTTTTGCAATTTGATTGTGTTATGTTAAATGCAATTCCCTAATTATGTTATGCACATGTTGTCTTTGTATTTACAACAAAAGTTGTTCTTGTATTCACAAAAAAAATTAACATAAATAAATATAATACACAATATTTAAATGACATGCAAAAATAAATATTAAATGCCAGGAGAAGAACAGTTTTAAAAAGAAACTAGTCATAAAAAAATTACTTGATGGGTAGGAGTATTTGTCAAATGTATATCGTGCTTGTGATAGAGATAATTAAAGATTGAGGTTTTCTTTAAGTGGTAAAATTTATCATAATTTAGTTGTCAATTGGTAATGAGGATAACAATTATTGTTTATTATTTGCTAAGATGCACTGCTTGATCACCATTATTCAAGGAAAACCATGCTACATGAAATGACCCACTCGTAATCCATAATGGCACATACTTTCACTCTTGTCAAATGTCTCTAGGTCTTGGGTCGTTAACTTGTTTCCTTATGTTTGAGGAAGACAAGCTATTAGCTAATCAAAAGTAGTTTTAGATCTTACTCCAGGGCCAAAAGACAGTGTTAGTGTGGTGTTCCTTAACCCTTGAAAATTGGAACACAACCAAGTATATAAAGAATAAAATTGCAGAATAACCAGAAAGAATAGCAATAAGATAAAATCTATAAAAATACCCTTGTGTATTAAAAATGTGAAGAAGACTACAATGTTCACTTGTCTCTTAAGGTGGGGCAACCATCTACTGAAGAAATTGCTACGATCGTGGATGGTTCCCATGTGACATATTCAAGTAGCATGTCTTTCCACTAGATTAATACTTCACTAATCATGTGTTAACACAATTGACACTCTCAAAATTAAAATTAAGATAAAGAGTAAGATAAACATGTAAGAAAAAAAAAGGGTTTTGGCAGATGTCTGACATACGGTTTAGTGGGTCACTAGTAGTAGGTCACACAGTCTTGCGAGGTGCAATGGTTCCGTCGTAATACTAGCCAACGTGGAGAGACACTAGGATTAGATGGCGACACCTAGTGGGCCACGAGTTGCGAGTTTCTCATGTTTGCATTTAGCTTTGGATCCGTAATTTCCTTTCCAGCATGGAGAGACCCTAGGACTAGATGACGACTAATGTAGATCTCACCTAGGCTGATGAGGATGAGTTGTGGGCCAGTGAAGGTGTTTTTTTGGCAGATGAGACCTATAGACTGTTGTACAATTGCCAACGTCAAGTGACTACTGCACCTGTGACAATACCCCGCTTGCAGTTAAGTCCTTAACTCCTTCACAACTGAACACACCGGATGACGGTAGAGATTGCACTTACGCAATAAAGTCTTCAGCTCCTTCTCGACAAGTGCCCCCCATTGATAGTAGAGTCCTACCACTTGGCACTTGTCACGTGACCTACACGATCCAGGACGTTGATCGACACAAGGGAGGATCCCCTCGAGACGACCACACATTACTTTCTCCTAAGCCCAACCCTCCTCCCTGTTCTAGTGTCGTTTCTTCACATTATACAACACATAATACTCATCGTGTTAATGGTGCAGGCCGCAACAGAGCTAATGCTAGCTTGGCTCATTCTAATCGCAAGTTGAAGTGTTGGAAAGTGTGTGAGTTTAAACCTAGTTGTGTCCTTGCCCGGGACGTAACCATGGATAGGGTTTCTAGTCTTTCTGAGAAAGCATTAGTGGGTAAGTTTTACTATTCCAAGATGAACAAACTACAGTTGTCCGAATGGATTTTAGGTTTTTGGAAACCACTTGTTGGCTATTGTCCTAGGTTTAGCTTATTGTCGAACCACTGGTTGGTTTTCCATTTTCTCTCTGAGTGCGATCTTTTGAGAATATTGGGTTCACCTTAGGTCACTGGAAAATGAGTTTTAATGTTAAAACGTTGGTATCCGGGTTTCAACCCACTATTAGAAAACTTCTCGAAAATAAGTTTATGGATGTTTCTTCCCGACTTTCCAATTGAATTATGGTCAGTTAGGATCTTCGAGGTAGTTGCAAATTCGGTTGGGAAGTTTATTTTCTTTGACGAACAATCGCTCCACTGGAGTAATAAAAGGCTCACTTGGGTTCTGGTTGAGTTAGACCTGGATAGATGTTTACCAGATACTATAGACATATCTACAAGGGATACACACCTCAATCAATCTGTGGACTTCTGGAAGGAACCTTTTCACTGCCACTCCTGCTGGAAAATAGACCACCTTAAAGCTAAATGTTTGAGTTCCAGGGAGCACAACCACTGCATTGGGCAACCAACGACAGGTTTAGACCTTGCTGAAGGTACTTCTTCAGGTACCTTCGACAGTGGATCTTTCTTAGGTAAAATGAAACTCTTATTTCCGTCTTTCTTCAGTAAACTCTCATCTGATGAGCTCGGTTATTTAAAAAGTAACGAAAGATGGGTTTTAGAAATTTTCGATGATTTTTGGGACCTATTAATGAAAATTTTTTAAATTTCCAGCATTCGACATGAGTTGAACTCCTTAGATGTAGACTGTGACAGCCCTCAGGATACTCAATCTAATCCCCACACATTTTTTGTTTCGTCTGATGTTTCTCCCTCCAGTATTTTGGGTCCAGAGAAGGTTTCTACTATAGACAGAAGTTTGTTGACAAGTGGTTACACTTCTTCGTGTACCACTTCTAAAGTTTCAGAGGTCTTGGTGAACTCCACAGGTGGTATTAGTTCAATTTTGATTCCTGTCCCTAGCTTGGAATTCGCTAGATGTTCCTTTTTTGGACAGCCTAATGACACGCTCAACCTTTTTCCCAAGGCTACTAAGACTTTATCTCCCACACCACTTCCCATCTCTAACCAATCTACCTTACTTCCTCCTGCTACGAATCGTTCCAATGTAACCATCCGAAATAAGGCCAGACCCTGCAACCCTATGTTTCCCCCCGGGACCACTGAGGGAGGTTTGGCTCAATTTGGTGATTTGTCCCCTGTCCTTCTAGATCTTGATAGTACTCAAAAATTTGTTCTTCCTATTTCTCTGGACCCTGTCCATGATAAGGTCTCCCCCCGCCCCCCCCGACCCTTAGAGCAAGCCAACTGACCTCCCATGTTACCTTATGATTATTTTATCTTTCAATATCCAAGGGTTTGGGGGACCCTTAAAACTTGCCTCCCTCAAAGCACTATTGAAATAGATTAATCCTGACATCGTTTTTCTGCAAGAAACCTTAGTGGTTGGCGATAAAGCTAAACGTCTTTTCCTCCATTGTTTTCCTTCATGGAATGTAGTTGCTCTTGATCCAAGCGAACACTCAGGTGGTTTGTTGAGTGGTTGGAACCTAACATTTGCTAAGCTTTGTGCTTTTGGCACCTCTACAGGTATATATTTGGAAGGAAGATTCAAACAGTCCATGGAGAAAGTTAAGTTGCTCAATTGTTATGCACCCTATAAAGATAGGGAACTTTTCTGGCAACCCATTAATGACTCTGGATTACTAAAAGAAGATGGAATTATAGTGGGAGGTGACCTTAATTTCACCCTTTCTGCCAGGGAAGTGTGGGGAGAATTGGCCAAAAGTGACCCGCTTGCAGATTATTTTACAAGCTTCATACAATCATCCAAATTGGTGGATATCATTCTGTCTAAATTGGCTCCTACTTGGAGGAATGGGAGAGTTGATACAACTAGTTTTTTTAAAAGACTAGATCACTTTATTCTTGATGAATCTCTTCTTGGCAATCATAGTAAGATCATATCATGGATCGTCAATTCTTCCATTTCGGACCATAATCTGATATGCTTACAAATGGAATCTTCCACCCCTAAATCTGCTCCCCCTTTCAATTAATAACTCTTGGATCAATGATCCATATTTTTCCTCCCTTGTTAAGAAGACGTGGGATACTATGGATAATTGGACAGACCCTTCAGTTATTCAATTGTTGTGTGCAAAATTGAGGAATCTAAAGAAATATGTGGTTCTTTGGCAGAGGGACAAAAAAACTCAATTACAAACAAAACTACACCATATTGAAGTTAAAATGGCAGAGTTATTTGATAAGTGTATGTTTCAGGTGTTTACATAGGGAGATTTAGATATCCTAAGGGCATTGAAACAAAGGAAGGAAAATATTCTTGCTACTGAAGAAGAAACTTGGAGACTTAGAAGTTGGGCTATTTGGCTTAATAAAGGTGACAAGAATACTAAAAATTTTCATAAATTTGCCACACAAAGAAGATCTCAAAATACTATATGGGATATAGTAGATGATGATGGTGTTCACC
>ML856401.1:11774-27732 GCA_009831015.1 Picea engelmannii
CCAATTCGTCCTGAATCTGGTCCCTTTGGTGTTGGGCATATTCAAAGTCCTCAACTGCCCGGTTGTGGACTCTTTTAGCCATGAGGTCAGCATCGTCCTCGGTGATTGTATATTTTGGTGGCGTTTTGTGCGCGTTAGCCTTCTTGCGTGCACCCCGTGTGTGTATGATCGACCTCTTGGTTTGGCCTTGTTCCTGTTGGGTAGCACTTGATGTGGTCCCCTGTGTTGTCTCAACCTCTTTTTCCTGTTCCTGTAGTGCCTGGTTGGTGTCCTTTGTCCCCACCTAGGTACCTTTCTTTGGCGCACCCCTTTTCTTTTTTTGTGTCAGCTTCTAACTTGGCTTTGACTTCTTGGGCGCAATTTTATCTCTGATAGGTGTCTGCTCTTGCCCTGCATCAACCTCCTTATCCGTGGGCATCTCTTGAATCAAAATTGGAACTCTCTAGTCATCATGTCAATCCTTGATGGTCATCTCTACATCCTCTTCTTTGATGCAGTATCGCAGTTGTAGCCATTCCTTCTGGGGATCCCTTCGTGCTTGGATCCAAACGGTATGCCTGGTTTCTTTGAAGTTGGCGATGTCCTGATATTGCACGATTACTTCTGGCATAATCTGCCAAGTGTTGGCAATGCTTTCCTGCAGGTCATTATAATACCCTGTGAACATGCCTGCAATTGCACTTCTGGTTTTGGAGTTCGAAGTGATACCCAACGATGTGTACCACGTTGCACGACAACGAGTGGTTAGCTTGAAAAAGTATGTATACTTAGGCTCCCTCCATCAGACCAAGGCGATCAAGATGAGTAGCCAAGAGTAGTGGAACTTTGTCCCCGGGTCCTACACATCTTTGTAGTCCTCAAGGAATAGGTTTAATAAGTACGAGGCCCAACTAAGCATAGTGCCCTCCGCACACTTGCTGCAGTTGTGATGACCTTGGCAAGGACTTCCTCCTTGCGGTACTTCCTGAGCAACTTTCACACCATGAGTTTGGTGGCCAACCTTGTTGTTGCGTCACTGATGCGCTTAATGATGATTTTGCACCACCCTCTTTCTGTGCCATACATCTTCTTCATCTCCTCCGCCGACGCCTTCTCCTTTGTCTTGTCATCGAGGAATCGCACGAGACTCTCCCCACGAGATGGTAGCCTTGTAATAAAAGCAATGAGCTCTACGTCTATCTTGACAGGATCTTCCACCCATAGGTATCCTCCGTCGGTAACTGACATCAGTTGCTTAACACATTTATTTGCCTCGCGACCCCTTCCAAAATGTGGGATATCCAACAGGTTTAGAATCCCAGTGTTGGCCAGTCCGACTGCCCACTGTTTTAGTTGGAAAATTGGATCATCGAAGGGTCCTATACCCACATTGTCTAGGTAAACTTGCTTTGAAAACTCAAGAAACTTGTCCACGTCAATCACATCGTGGTCCGAGTACCGTAATTTTTCCATGCATCCTAACAAGTTATCCATGATACGCACCCCTTCCAGAATGCATGATAAGACTATGGTCGTTGCATCCTGCCTATGCGATGATCTTGTTACTGGTTGCTTGCCCTTCCGTTGTGGTGGCTGACTCGAGGTTCCAACCTCCATTGTTCTCTCCTCTGTATATGCCTCTGGCCGACCGGTGACATCTTCTACTATACCCTCTTGTTGTTTCTTTGGTGTTGTTGTGTGTGACCTTTCTGGCACGACCACTTTTGTCTGGTTTGGGACTATCCCATTAACCCTCGAGGCCTCTTCAGGGTTTTCAGGGTGCCAAGGATTTCCTACATCCTTGGCCTGCTGGCTCTGTCCCACTTCTGGCATATCAATGTCCATGCCCACTCCTGTTGTTTGTTGGGTTTCATCCACCACTCGTCTGGGGCTCGTTGGTTCCATATTGGGAGAAGGGATTTCATCCAAGTTGATGAATTCGGTAGTCCGGGCGGGTTCCTGTTTGATTCCTTGTGGCCGTTGTGGTGCTCTGAGGTTGCTTCGAGGTCTTCTACAGGCCTAGCTCGGCGCACCTAGCTTGGGTGGTGGCATTGTGGTTAAGATGGTTTCTGCCGAGCTATTTCGTTATGTGACTCTTGTGAAATCATTCTCTGCTCCGTTTACTCTATCGCTCTGTGCTTTCTCAATTTCAGAATAACCCTTATGTTACCCACGTGCTTTCCTTACATAACAATTGTGTGAAACTTCTCGAGGAAGTTACCCGAGATGTGGTTTAAATGAATTGGTACTTCTCACGTACCTGCCATTGAATTCCCTTTACATTTCCAGTTGGCGTGATTAATGTGACATCTAGTCGATCATTCTTGTGATTCAATTTTGATAGATGCCACGAGTTGGCGCCTGCTTGCCCTAACCGCCATTTTTCCAATTTTCCACCTTTTTTGACCATTGGTCCTTTTTTCGGCACACTAACTGTTCCAAGTGTGTGTTGTGTTGTTTGGTCGGTGTGTGTGGACATTTTATTTTCGTCCCGCTACCTCTCCTTTAGTTGGGTGTTGTCTTCTGATGTTTGGCGCAGTAACCCCTATGTTGTTAGGCGCAGTCCTTTGTTGTTTGGTGCATTTTTTATTTTTTTTTAAGTGCTAGGAGGTCGACTGTCCTTATACAGTCTCAGTCGACTCCCATTGATCATTCCTCTGAGTTTTGTTCCTCCCAGATCCTTCAATTGTACAACTCCCCCATCTGTGATAGGCTTTACTTCATATGGTCCTAACCAATGCATTCTGAATTTTCCTGGGTGTTGAAGAGATTTACTGTCGTATACCAAAACTAGGTCTCCCTCCTTGAAAATTTTCCTCTTAATATGTCTATCATTCCAAGCTTTGTCCCTTACTTTTTGTACCTCTTGGTGAAACCCTGCTAGAATCCTTTCTTCTTCCATGATCATCAGTTGTCTTAGCCTTTCTTATACTGCGCCTCACTCTGTCATGTTTGTAGTTGCTGCTACACGCAGACTAGGTACCAAAAATTCTAATGGCACCACTGCTTCTTGTCCATACACCAATCTGAAGGGTGTCTACCTTGTCAATTTTTTGCATGTGGTAATGTATGCCCACAATACTGTTGGTATCTTCAAGTCCCAATCGTCCCTATTGACGTTGCAGATCTTTGTCAGCGCATTCTCTAGGATCTTATTAAAGGCTTCCACTGTTCCATTTGCTTGACGGTGATATGGTGTACTCTTTTGATGATAAACTTCAAACTCCTTAGTCATAGCCTTAGTAGTGTTGTTAATGAAGTGAGTGCCTTGGTCACTCATGAAAATCCTTGGGCATCCAAATCTAGTGATCACTTGCTCAAACAAGAAGTGTGTTGTTGTCTCTGCGCTACAATCTTTTACTGGTGCTTCTTCTGCCCATCTTGTTAAGTACTATGTCACAGTAATGATATACCTTGCTCCTGACCTTTTTTGTTGGTGGGTTAATTGGTCCCACAAAGTCTACTGCCCATTTTTCGAATACCTGTGAGGTTACTTGTGGCCTTAGGGGCATCTCATCCCGTTTATTAGGTTTACCAACCCTCTGACACACATCACATCTCTGGCAGTAGTCCTTTGAGTCTCTGTGAATAGTCGACCACCATAGTCATGCGCGTAATACCTTCTACGTGGTAGCTTTGCCTACATAATCTCCTCTTGTTATTCCCTCATGGGCCTCTGCTAAAATCCTAGGTCTTTAATGTTCTAGTACACATGTTCTCAAGATGATGTCTGTAGCTCTGACGACTAGATTTTTCTTCTGTGCAGTCTTGAATTCTTGTGGTCCAGTCCCTATACTCAAGTATTAAATGATGTCTGCAAATATTCATCAGCTACTTGGACTAAAAATAATTGTGCATCGGGAAAGTTGTCCTCTAGATTCATAGGTTCCTCTCCATTGGTGATCCTTGACAGGTGATCGAGTCCTGCATTCAACTTCCCTGGTTTGACTATCACTTTGAAGTCAAATTCCTGGAACAATAATAACCGTCTACAAATTCTCCCCCCCCAACACTGGCTTGTTGACGAGGTATTTGAGAGTTGAATGGCCTGTAAACATCTTGAAATGTTTTCCCAATAAGTAATGTCTGAACTTCTGAAGTGCATAGACCATAACTAATCCTTCTCACTATGTGGTATTGTAATTCTGCTCCGACTCTGACAATTTTTTGCTAACAAATGCTATAGGATGGTCCAATTACCCTACTCCTGGCTGCACCATAATAACTCCAAGTGCTATGGCCGATGAATCTACATGCACATGGAATGTCTTTTCCCAATCCGGGAATACTAGTATTGGTGCGACGACCATCTTCTCTTTTAGAGTGTCCAATCCTCACTGACAATCCTCATTCCACTGAAACTTGCTATCTTTTCTCAACAATTTCTCCATTGACATAGTGATTTGTGCATACCCATTTATGAATTTCTGGTAGTATCTTGTGTGTCCCAATGTTTCTCTTAACTTACGTACTGATTTTTGTGGTGGTAGATTAATAATTACTGCAATCATAGCAGGATCTACTAGCAAGCCTTGTTTGCATACTACATGGCCCAACAGTGTCCCAAAGGGTCTTACGAAGATGAATTCTTGATGTTTAACGATATCTGACACTGCCTGCATCTTTGTAACATCAGCCTCAACACCTCTACATGGTCTTTCAACGGACTGTAGACTGTCCAATCATCCAAATATACCTCTAGAAACTGGTGGAAGAATTCTTTAAATCCAACTATGACTACTCTGGAAAATATTGTTGGTGCATTCTTCAGTCCAAACGACATGATTGTGTACTGGTAGGACCCCCATTCTATGGAAAAAGTGATCTTGTACCTGTTGTCCAGAGCTATCTTGATCTGATGGTAGCCTGAGAATCTGTCAGTAAATGAGTAAGTTTCCTGGCCTCCTACATTCTCCAACACCTCATCTGTGAAAGGAGTAGGGAAAGGATCATGTAGGCAAGCATCATTCAATTTCCTCAGGTCAACACATATCCTTATCCCTCCATGCTTCTTCTCTTGAACTACCATAGGGCTTACCCATTCGGATTCCTCTACTGGTTCTATGATTCCAGCCTCCAACATCCTATCAATTTCTTCTTTCACTTTTTGCTTATATATTGGGTTTAGTCTATATGGTCTTTTTCTGATCGATATTGCCTCATATCTGAGAGGTATCTTCATTTCACCTAGCTCTCCTATTATGCCTTTCATTTCTATGAATGTTGGTTGGAACAGGTCGTTGTACTCGTGCAGTAACTATGTTTTGCTTTCTACTGTTTGCTCATCCCAGTAGTCTCTAATGATGGCCATTTTGGGATTCTCAACTGTCCCAATGTTGAATTTATTCACCTTGATCGGCACATCAAATACTTTTGATTCCAGAGGTGGACCTTCCACCTCTCTTTCACCTTCAAATTCCATTATCTGAATGTTTCGCGGGTCATCTTCATCTGGTGCTTCTTCCTGCACCTAGTAGCATGACAATAGTTCTTTTACTATCTGTCTGTTATGTTATTGCTCTTCTGTCATGAGTTCAACTTCTGGTTCTTTAATGAATATCACCCCTCTAATTCGTTTAAGTGTTGAGTCTATGCTGGGGTTCTCATGTTCAAATGAGAAAGTAACCGTAAAATTTTGTTGTAATATTGTCCAGTCTGTATTTCCTCTACGCAATTCCTGGTCTATATACCAGTTTGTTGGAATCCCTTCTAATGTGTGAAGAAAATGATGAGGCCATTCCTCTAGTGGTGTCATCCTCCATAGCGTTCTGCACTTCTCCAAGTGTTTTGTTGGTGCCCCATGTCCGTCATATTTCTGCAGTTGGTTGGTTTCCTGTTCTGCGCCAAATCTTATGTGCAATAACCGCTTACATTGGTACCAGTCCTTAACTGTCTCTTTGTGCGCACCCCACCATCTTGCAGGTGTTGCTTTGAGTGCTATATCCATGGCTAAGAGCCTCTGATTTTCTAACACTTCTTCTTCGTATTGTGTTAAGAATGCTTCTAAGTCATTCACCCCATGGAATCTGGGAGGTTCCCTTATCTCCGTACCTACCCATCTTACTGTGCGGTCTATTCTTGCGCATATTCTTGTGGAGACTTCGTGTAACCTCTTCTGCTAGTTCTCTAAGCATGTATCTGAGTCAGATGTGCATGATGTGATACTTCTCCAACTGATTACCCCATCTGCAGTTGGGTTCACATAATCGTCTTCTCGCGCGGTTGTTCTGTACAACTGGTTAATTTTCTCCAGGTCTAAACAAGTGGGTTCTACAAACCTTTCCCCTTCTGATGGATCCAATGGCGCAATGACTATGTATTCTCCTGACTCGAATGTAATCTTCCTCGTCTTTAAGTTGATTATGGCATGATTTTCAATTGCCCAATCAAATCCAAACAATGTCGGATAAGGTGATGTACCATCCACTATCTCTATCACTTTGAAATCGGCTTTAGTGCGCACGCCATCCAGATCTACTGTCACCCCCTTTAGTCTTCCAATTGGTAGAACTCTGTGTTCATTTGCTAGTTTCAACTGAACATGTGAATATCCTAATGTGGGCTCTCCCATACATTGCCATATCTTCTCGGGTAATAAATTTACTTCAGATCCTAAATCCAGTATAATATCTCCCATGTTGAAATCTCCAATGTTGGCGTTCAGTCTGAATTCTCTGCTTGTTCTACTCCTTGTATGTAGATGATTAACTGTTTTCTATTCTAGCTTTCCTTCTACCTTTGTGCTACATCTTTCTAGCATATTTTGTAACACTTTAGCAGATGATGGATTGTTTAGTAGTCCAATACAGGATTGCAAAAAACCTTTAATCGTACTTACTTATCCCAGGGGTTGTGCTTCTTTGGTGTGATCCAACGATGGAGGCATATCATATGTTGGTACTTCCTTAGTATGATGTGCAATTGATGTCGATGCCATATATGGCTTCTGTTAGCACTGGAAGTCACCCCTGGATTGCTTTGCAGGAGCAGAGCCCAACGCCCATCAGTTTTTATGTTACGGTTTAATAGAGGGGTGATCAAATGGGGAGAGACTCGAACAGGTATTGCTTCACATTAGGAACTGTGTCTGATAGGCGAGGAACAAAGGAGGTCTTGACCCAACTTCAATCAGTGAGTTGATTTAAAAATAAGCAGGTGGAAGACTTAGGAGGAGAATGAACAAACTACCTCAGGCAGCAGGCCTTTCGGTAGTACGTAGAGGAAAAACTCTGAATACAAGATCCGCTCGGTTCAGGGCTTCAAGAAACTAAAGGTAAGACTTGACTGGATCCTCCAATTCCAAGTCGTTCAGTGCTGAGAAATTTACAGGGACTGTCTAAAGCAACATAACCATTACAGTGATCCAACATACATCATCCTATAATAGTCAAAGCTCGACTGGATCCTCCAATTCCGAGCTGCTTTAATACAGTATAGACAAAGGCACGAAAGAAACTGGCATTCAATGGGCAAGAAGTCTCAAGAGTCCAGAAATACCAGAAAAAGGTTCTTCATTAAAGTTTTACAACTGGGAGCTCTGCTCAACCATCGATGCTTACAAAATACAAAGACTGAGTCTATATACTTAGGAAAATTCACCTCACAGAGGCGTGCCTAGTCACCCCAAGGCTTGGTGTCCCTTCAATCAAACTCGTACCAATATCTTTCTTTAAATGCAACCTTAACTATGTATGGCTCCTGTAAGGAGGGTAGCTGAGCCATTAAGTGCTCGGCTAGCATGCACAGACTTCTTTGTCGAGCTGAGGACCTCGGGATGGCCTCTTTGAGAAAATCGATACACAGGACCTCTGCGAGCGGACGTCTTGCCAGACCCTCCATTCCCTCATTTAATGAATGAAAGGAGGCTTCAACTACTCTTTCTTATCTTTATTTACTTCAAGCGAAAACCAGGAGCGAAATCACTTCTGACGGCATCTGGAAATCGTGACGATGCTTTCGGCGACTGGGCACGATGCCTTTAGGCCCCCTTCTGCTTAGCTCTTTAAATTTCTCAAGTGATCGTGGACCATGACCCTGCTTTTATTCCCATAGAGGCTTTCGGCGTTCGCAAATAAGGAGGACTGTTCTTTGTGCCTTGAAGTCACGAGAGGCGAAACGTCGAGACAGCTTAATCATGTGCTAGGTGTCCTTCTAGATCTGACGGTTCTGAACTCTTCCCATGCTGTTGCGGGCCCGGGCCCTGAATGCTCTCGGCACCTCGCGCATCGCAAAGTAACGAAGCTGTTCTTTCTGCCTTGAAGTCGCGAGAAGCGAAATGCCGAGACGGCTTAATCATGCGCCAGGTGTCTCTTGTAGATGGACGGCTGCCATCTATTCATGCACAAAACATGGGTGCTATCCATTGCACTAACATCGGCGTAATTTCGCTAACGGCGATTTTCCACCAACCGTTGATCTGTTCCTTCAGATGAATCCTAATCATCAAAATCAGACTGCCCGCTCGCTTGACTTTAAGTCCGAAAAGGACTTCTTCTGTGTGCTGCGCTTGGGCGCTTCTCGTGCAACCTGCAGATCTGGGTGCTCTCGAGCCCAGGATAAGAAATGTTACTAACAGTAGGCTCCATGAGGGATACAGTCATCCCCGTGATGCTCTAAGGACTCATTTGCAGTTCCAGTGCCTTGCTGTTGGGCTATGGAGTCATTTACTAAGCCGAAACAATAAAAGTAAAACAAAGAACAGAAAGGACAATATTTACAAAACATAGGAGCCATGGATGGCTCAGACAAAATATTTTTTAAGAAAATGCACATTCACTAGGCCGTCGAACATTTCTTCACCCTCCAAATCCTGCAACCGATATGTGTTATTTGTAAAAACCTCAGAGATTTTGAATGGCCCGATCCACAGGGCTTCAAATTTGCCGTGTTTGCCCTTATCTTGCTTAGGAGCATCCCATTTCATTACCAGGTCTCATGTCCGAAATCCTTCCTTTTTGGCCTTCTTATCAAAAACCTGTTTAATTCTTTGCTGACTTTTCTAGAGTCAAAGGAATAGAGGTCATGGTAGGCTCGGGTGACTTCTAACCCTAATTCCTCCATAACAGTTTTGGGCATGAGGTTGTGAGACGCCCCCGAATCCATCAAGCAATTGTGCAGTACCTTATCATGTATGTTCAAGGAAGTGTAGAAGGGAGGGGACGAGTCATTCCTGTCTTCTACCATAGGACCTAGGATAACTGCAGGCTTTTCATCTTGTAAATTGATGGAGTCTGTAGGAAGGCATGGGGTCTCGGACTGCAGAAGTTCAGAGAAGCATTTCTTGAACCCTACATGTTTAATTAATTCAGTCAGAGGCACCAGGATCCTGATCTTTTGAATCTCATGCTCGAAATTAAAGGAGGATGCAAGCTTCAGAATTTATCTTATTTCGGGAGCATGACTCTGGACTATGGGAGAGAGGGGTTGGTGTTTCTTACCTCTGTGACTATCCATCATTCCATTAGCAGGCTTCTCTGCTCCCCACTCAGGAATATCAGGTGCTATTGTCCTCTTCTTAGACCTCATATCATATCTGCCTTGGTTGCCACTAGCCTTGTCATCTTTGCTCAGTTCATTTAGCTGATTGTCCATAAGGGACTCCTCATATGCTGATCGGGTGAGATGAGGAAAAGGAGGAGTGTCTCCGAAGCAATGGATTTCAGGATCCAGCTCATCTGTTTCCCCTTCTTCCTCCTAAGCCACAAAATTGTTTTGAAAAGGGGCCTGAATTTTCTGGTCGTCTCTGTCTCTTTGCATAATCGGGGGAGCAATATTATTGGGCCTCCTGAAACCTCCTTTGTTTTCGACGTTCTAAGGGCCCTTGTATACTTGCCTTCTCTCCACCTTCATTCTTTCCATCTCTGCGGACAGAGACTTCACCATCTTGGTCAGTTCGTCCACTTGAGGGTGGGGTACTGATGGGCCAGAGGTTGAGGCTGCGGCTCTTCCCTTTCTGCTGCCCGCGTCAGCCTTGTTCCTCAGTCTGTCGGCTGCTAATACATTGGATTCCACTTCTATGGCTGCATCTTTCATTTGAGCTAAGGAGGCGACTGTTCTTTCTCTCAATAGAAGACAAAAATCGAGGCCAAACGCACTAGCATAGGACATCTTGGGCGAGGCTTCTGATGGCTTTATTTGATCAGGAATCTTATTGTACATCTTATTGAATCTTTTGGAGAAGTCAGAGATAGACTCTCCTTCCATCTTCTTCAAAGACCCAAACGCAGTCATATAATACATGAAATCCTTCTTATCTCCCCACTGCCTCAGGAAAGCATTATCCAGGGCTTCAATTCCAGCAATAGATCTGGGAGCTAATCCTCTAAACCATTTCCTTACCTCACCATCCAGGCTCTGGACAAAAACCCTCATCTAGACATCTTCATCTCCAATGTTCAGGTTGTCTTCATAACTGTAGAAAGCAGTCAGGTGTTCTTTCGCAGTTATGTCCCCTTCCCCGGTGAACTTGGGCATATATTTCAAGTAATCTCCAGCAGGGAAAGGATTCATGGGAAGAGGTAAGATCAAGGGAGCATACCTAGCAGCAACTATGGCATCCATTCTATCCAGAGGGGGATTAGCACCAGCCATAGGAATGTTAGGTGGAGGAGAATTTGGAGGAGAAGGAGTTCGCAAAGGGGTTACTGAGAATGAGTCTCGAAGTGGAGTGGGAAACAAGAGGGGATTTAAGGAGAAGGATAACGAGCTCAAGTCGGTGGGTGCTCTTCTTTGCACAGGGGTGGTTAAACTAGGCGTAGAGAAATCTTCTGCGGTCCTGGGTCTATGCCAGGGTACAGCTTCAGGGGAGAGGGGAGTGACAAGGTCTTGTCCCTCCGGTCCTAGACCAAGAGAGGAAAACTCAACAGGAACACTCCCAAAATTTAGGAAACGGGAAACTGCAGAAACAGGTCTGTCGAGAAACTGAGGAGGAGAAAAAGGAGCTCCCACAGAAGTATATGGTGGATTACCTGGTTCGGTGTTGGACGCTTCTCCTTCAGAGGCCTTTCCCTTTCTGAGCACCGCCTCTGGATCTGTTTCAGGCGTAGCTAGAGGCAGCTGTGGATGAGACCGCGTATGCCTACCTCTGAAAGCCACAATTAACAAGGTAGGTACGCCACTGTGGAGTCGCCAGGTGCATATTAGCAATCTTGAAAAGCTCCGATAATCCGATGCACCTTCGGATTCAGAAGCTCAATGTCGTTCTACCCAGGGAAAATCTTCAATTTCGTCCCCGACAACGACACCATAAATGTTAGCGCTGGAAGTCACCCCTGGATTGCTTTGCAGGAGCAGAGCCCAACACCCATCAGTTTTTATGTCACGGTTTAATAGAGGGGTGATCAAATGGGGAGAGACTTGAACAGGTATTGCTTCACATTAGGAACTGTGTCTGATAGGCGAGGAATAAAGGAGGTCTTGACCCAACTTCAGTCATTGAGTTGATTTAAAAATAAGCAGGTGGAAGACTTAGGAGGAGAATGAACAAACTACCTCAGGCAGCAGGCCTTTCGGTAGTACGTAGAGGAAAATCTCTGAATGCAAGATCCGCTCGGTTCAGGGCTTCAAGAAACTAAAGGTAAGACTTGACTGGATCCTCCAATTCCAAGTCGTTCAGTGCTGCGAAATTTACAGGGACTGTCTAAAGCAACATAACCATTACAGTGATCCAACATACATCATCCTATAATAGTCAAAGCTCAACTGGATCCTCCAATTCCGAGCTGCTTTAATACAGTATAGACAAAGGCACAAAAGAAACTGACATTCATCAGGCAAGAAGTCTCAAGAGTCCAGAAATACCAGAAAAAGGTTCTTCATTAAAGTTTTACAACTAGGAGCTCTGCTCAACCATCGATGCTTACAAAATACAAAGACTGAGTCTATATACTCAGGAAAATTCACCTCACAGAGGCGTGCCTAGTCACCCCAAGGCTTGGTGTCCCTTCAATCAAACTCGTACCAATATCTTTCTTTAAATGCCACCTTAACTATGTATGGCTCCTGTAAGGAGGGTAGCTGAGCCATTAAGCGCTCGACTAGCGTGCGCAGACTTCTCTGTCGAGCTGAGGACCTCGGCATGGCCTCTTTGAGAAAATCGGTACATAGGACCTCTGCGAGCGGACGTCTTGCCAGACCCTCCATTCCCTCATTTAATGAATGAAAGGAGGCTTCAACTACTCTTTCTTATCTTTATTTACTTCAAGCGAAAACCAGGAGCGAAATCGCTTCTGACGGCATCTGGAAATCGTGACGATGCTTTCGGCGACTGGGCACGACGCCTTTAGGCCCCCTTCTGCTTAGCTCTTTTAATTTCTCGAGTGACCGTGGACCATGACCCTGCTTTTATTCCCATAGAGGCTTTCGGCGTTCGCGAATAAGGAGGACTGTTCTTTGTGCCTTGAAGTCGCGAGAGGCGAAACGCCGAGACGGCTTAATCATGCTCCAGGTGTCCTTCTAGATCCGATGATTTTGAACTCTTCCCACGCTGTTGTGGGCTCGGGCCCTGAATGCTCTCGGCACCTCGCGCATCGCGAAGTAACGGAGCTTTTCTTTGTGCCTTGAAGTCGCGAGAGGCGAAACACCGAGATGACTTAATCATGCGCTAGGTGTCTCTTGTAGATGGACGGCTGCCATCTATTCATGCACAAAACATGGGCACTATCCATTGCACTAACATCGGTGCAATTTTGATAACGACGATTTTCCGCCAACCGTTGATCTGTTCCTTCGGATGAATCCTGATCGTCAAAATCAGACTGCCCGCTCGCTTGACTTTAAGTCCGAAAAGGACTTCTTCTGTGTGTTGCGCTTGGGCGCTTCTCGTGCAACCTGTAGATCTGGGTGCTCTCGAGCCCAGGGCAAGAAATGTTACTAATAGCTTCAACAATTATTGTTTGGCCTGTTTGAATATCTCCTTTTCATTTTGCGCATCAATTTGCTTCTTCGGTTCAACATGCTTCTTCACCCATTGGTGTTGTGTTAGATATTGTCTTACTACGTCGTTTCCTATCTTAGCTCCTCCCCACGTAATTATGTTGATGTTTCTTCCGTCATCCCTTGCTTCCGTCAAAATCCACTAAACATTCTGATTGTTCCGATTTATCTTTTCCCAAATCTTCTCCAATAGTGTAGGACATTCTTTTGTGTCATGATCTGATGCACGACAATACATACATGTTGTAGGTGGAAGTGGACATTCTCTTGTAGAGTGTCCTTATTGTTAATAGTTGTGCCATACCACTGGTCCTTTGCCTCTTCCAAAGCCTTATCTTCCTCTTCCTCCACCTCTATAGCCAACTCGATCTCCTCGTGGTGCATTGTACCGGGGTTCCTGGTTATACTGCGCAAGGTTATAGTGTGGTTGCATGATATTGTATTATGGCTACGCAATGTTATATTGTTGTTGCGCAGTGTTATATTGTTGTTGTGTAGTGTTATACGAGGCTGGTACTTGGTTAAACTATGGTGCGGCTTGCCTGATCATCATTTCTGCCTGCACCCTATAAGCATCTGATGTTCTTTCCCTCATCAGGTCCATGGTCCTGCAATCCTTGTCGTCATGGCCTACTGACTTGCAAAAGTTGCAATATGAACTCTTAGGTACTGTCTGGTATTTCTGCATCATTGGGCAGTGATATGGATCATGCTCTTGTTTCTTACAGATCTAACACCATAGTCCTCCTGTTGGCAATGGGTTTGGCAGTCATGTTGTCATGTACTGCATGTTGGGAATTCATTCTTATGGTGTCCTTCTATCCTACACGTGGTACACCAAACGACTTCTATTTTGTCCTTACTTGTGTTCTGGTTTAACTGGAATATTAAGTTCTTCAGATCATCCTTCAACTCCTCTATGGCTGAATCAGTCTTCTGATATTGGTTCTCTTCTAGTTGTAGGGATGCATGTAGAGCCTCTGCCTGGGTTTGAAACTTATGTTGTCGCAAAGGGTATTTCAAGTGTGGTAGCAATGAATTGACAAACAGATGCCTATGTTGCATATATGTCATGACATACTTTAACTTTCCCTTCAATCATTTGAATCTCTAGTCAATCTCCCATATAGATTCTCTTGGTTTCTGTCTAATCTCTATCATCTCATTCATGTATTGATCCTCTAAGCTAGGTTTCTGGAATTCATTTATCAATAGTTTTTTAATATCTCCAATTGTTCTGGTTGTCCCTAGTGGAATGTTTGCAGGTAAGCTCATGTACCAATCCAGTGCGCGATCTATTAGCATGATAGCTAACTACGCAAGTTTAGTGGCCTCATATGTGATCTGTTTTGCTTCCCATATCTTTTCACAAATAAACAAGTGCTTCTCAGGGTCCTCCAATGCCTCTCCCTTGAATTCTGGTAACCTCATGGTGGGATCATGTCCTGCCATCTTAAATGTTGAATTACTACCTCTGCGCGATGTAGATACTTGACTAATGCTTCCCGAACTGGTTCCCGCAGTTGTTGTTACCTATGTAGATGTACTTCTTGTTATCTTCCTCCTCCCAAAATTCGGTTGTCTAAATGGTGGTGTTCTTCATGGTGTATTAGTCACACATGGGTTTATGGGTTCCACATTGACACTGATATGGATAGGAGTGATGCCTTCTAGTCCTACTCTTGGACCTGTCGTCTTCCTCTCATATGTCACGTGCAAAATTTCCTCAATCTGCTCCAAATCCCAGAGATCCTCTACCTCTTCTTCATCACTTGCCAAGCCTTCCCTCGCGGCTACGACTCTCTTCTTGGTGTTCTTCTTATATTGGTAGGGTACTCCACTATGCGTTCTTCCTGTTGTTGCCATGATCTACTTGATCTAGTCTTCGTCCATCATAATTGGGTCCAAGGCCTCCTCCTTCTTACCATTATCCATTTCTCCCTCCATCTCTCTTTCTCCTGTCAGTGCTTCCCTCCTTTCCCCATGCATGCAGGGAAGTTTAGTTGTTTGAGGCCATTGTCATTACACCTTTGTTATATAGTAATATCTTAATAGAAGTATATAACGATCTAATATACCTACCTTGAGGTCCCTTCAATAACTCTTGCTTTGCTGCGTTGTAAGACTTCGTTGTATCTACTACAAATTCTGTGATGAATCCTGCAACAATGTTGTCTAACCAGAAATATACTACACGCGTAAATTTGGTATCAACTTTGTGTAACTGCGTGATCTCTATAGGATTGCACTCTAGCTATCTGATCCGATTTGTTGGATGGTTGTCTTTCAACCTTAATATCCACTCCTGCAGTACATGCGAGTCGTTGAATACGTACTTGTCCAAATATTTGCACGGTGTCAACTTTGGGTTTCTGTTATCTTTCTGCGCAAATTCTAGCTCCTTTGTTTTCAACCAACTCTCAATCTCTGCCTTTGTTGGGTTCCACGGTCTTAACATCCCCTTTTAGATTATCATTCTTTTAACGTCTTGTCGTTCGATCTAGCATTCTTTTGACGCGTCTTCATCAGGTCTCATTCACTCAATCCCATCCTATTCCAACCAACTGGCAACAAAACCATTTGTTGGCTTTTACTGTTCTACTTCATCATTCATCTACTCTGATCCTATCTTACTATCATAGATTAACCCAGGTTCAGAACAAGCTCCCAACAAAATCCCTCTAAAACTATCAACCCCTCTGTTAAACCAGAAGGCAACACAACACACAGAGTGTACTACGTTGTCTCACCTGATATAGCTCTATGGGTGGCTGCAATACTCAGGTATTTGCAACCTGGGAATGAGTGGAGATATGCAGTTGTACTCTGTAGTCTTTATTTATTCAGTTTAACATCAGAGCAGTCATCTTATTCATGCATGTGAAATATCAGATCTAACCAGTCACTTTATTCATTCATCTAACATTCAACACTTAACAACAATAGAGACGCATACATTCAATCACATAACACAGGTGTTACCGTGGTTCACCCCCTCCTGGAATACGTCCACAAAGATCTAGCTCTCAAGCTCTTTATTATGGTT
>WSFP011393606.1:0-27736 GCA_009831015.1 Picea engelmannii
GTTGCCGGGGAGAGGAGATTGAAGCTCAGCTTCCTTGGGAGACGACAAGATCCAACTTTGATGATAGACAAAGTTTGGACATTTTTTGGGTTGTAACCTTCTATCTGGTGACTCCATTGGAACGAAGTGGCTCCGAAAAGAGCTCACACCAGAGAAAACCAAGAAGGACCACTGGCAACACCAGTTCCAGACCCTGAGAAGATCATCAGAAGGGGAACAGATTTGTAAAGATAAACTTTTGGATCTTCAAGAGCATCAAATCTAGGTATTCCAATAGACACTTCTTCTTTCATATCTAAACAACCTCTTGTTGAATCCCCTGCTACTGAAACTTTTAATTCTTAGAAAATTGAAATTGTGTCGGAAAGCTTGAAGGTTGAGGAGCCTTCTGTTTCCTCTGATATTACAGATTCTATTTTTGAGCATGATATTTCATCCAACTTTAAAGAAGTAATTATAGGATCCGCTCAGCAAAACGAATCCTCCTCTTCTTCTTTGAATTCCTCACCTACGAAGCCTATAGAGGGTGCCTTTTATATGCATACTAGTCTTCCTGTTCTCGAAGATATCTTACAAGATCTTTCCTCTAAAGGTGAATAAGGCCTAGCCTCATTTCTCGGTCAGTTTTATAGAGCCTCTTATTTCCCGCCCAATTCAGAAAATTTTTCTCAGGGTGAAGTAAGACAACCATTCTTTATAGACTCAACCATCCCATCTCAACCTTCTTCTTATGAAGATTCTTCCTCTGCATCAACCCCTAACAGTGTCATGGTTGTCCCTTTGACCAAGATGGAACAAATCTTAGCAAATAGGTATGCCCCACTTGTGTTTCCCAACCCTTTATCTACCATGCCAACTAGAGATTATCAAAAATATATGCCGATGTTTACTGGATCTGGGGATTATACTGCCGAAGAACATATAGAAGCCTTTTATGCTTATGCTGAAAACATTAACATTTTAGAAGAAGATGTGTGGACCATATTTTTTGTGCAGAGTTTGGATGGCCAATCTAGGAAATGGTTCAAAGAACTACCAGCAAATTCAGTGACAGGTATTGAGCAGTTAGATGAGGTGTTTTTAAAACATTTGGGAGAAAGAAGAGATCTCCTATATTACATTTATAAGTTCGGAAACCTAAGAAGAGAAAATGGAGAGTCAGTTTCAGACTTCACCAAAATATTTAATAAGATGTTCGGCAAGATTCCCACAGAGATTAAGCCAAGTGATGCCTCAACAAAGATCATATTTTCTTCTACTTTTAATCCAGAACTTTGTTTAATAATTAGAGAAAGAAGATCAGCCACACTTGGTTTGATGCAAGATGTTGCTCTTGAAGTTGAATCAAATATTATGGCATCACAGAAACTGAAAGGAAAATTTGAGAGGAAAATGTTTTTTTCCGAACCCCCTTCCTCTTCTAATACAAAAATGGAAAAGATGGCCAAGATGTTGGACAACTTGACATCTGAAATGTCAAAATTGAAGATTCAAAGTCAGCAACCAACCAAGACTAAAGAATCAAATGTTTTTGCTCCAAGGAATCCTAATGCATTCCCTTACAGAAGGAACAACCAACCAGTCTAGATCCTTCAGAGAGACAAGAATGCAGCTGATGATCAAAGAATCAGAACCCCTTTCCAAAATGAAATACTAGAAGAAGAACAGGAGATACCTCTTGACGAAGTCGAAGAAGTAGATGACATCAATTGTTTTGGGGACAAAAATGATTCCTCCTTTTTGACACAAGTTGATTATGAAGAAACCAAGATGGATGAGGAAATTTGTGAGGCAAGTACTGAAGAATATTTTTATCAGACCGATGACCAACAAGGTTATAATTTAAGATCTAAAAATGCTACCACCAAGCCATTGCTTGCTGCTCCTGGTAAGAAGAAAGAAGTTGCTACTAAGCAGCCTGCTGCCCCTGTAAACCAAACCTCCACTCCTACAAAGTAGCAGCAGAAGCAATCACAACCCCAAGCCAAGGAGCAAGTCATTCTCAAAGCCCCTTCTAATGAGGTAAAAACTTCTGACAAATCATCATACTCTTTTAATTTCGAATCAGAGATTCAAAAATTAAAAATACCTATGCCATTAACCGAACTTATGAAGAATGACATTTTCAAGTCTACCATCCTGAAGTCCCTTGAACCAAAGACCTCCCCATCTGCTGATTTTGTAAACTTACAAGATGACAAGCCAACAGTGACTATAGGACCTATGGTAGAATATCGAGATGACTCTTGTCCACCTTTCTATATATCCCTAAATGTTCATGATAAGATCCTTCACAACTTCTTGCTTGATTCAAGAGCATCACATAATCTTATGCCCAAAGCAGTGATGGATGAACTCAGACTTGAGGTCACCAAACCGTATCATGATCTCTTCTATTTTGAGTCTAGGAAGGTCAGATGCCTTGGCCTCATAAAAGACCTTGTTATAAACCTTGCCCAATTGCCAATGAGAAGCATGGTAATGGATGTTGTGGTGGCCGATATCCCACCCAAGTTCGGACTCCTCTTGTCACGTCCATGGAGAAAAAGGTTGGGGGGTACCTTGCAGATGGATCTTTCATATTCTACAGTCCCGGTGTTTGGAGGAGAGCTAAAGAGACTCTACAGAGAGAATCAACTTGCCTACATCATCAATGATGCAAAAAATTCTGTAAATCATCCTATTTATGTTGTAGACACAGACTTTGGCTCATGTATTCTTCAAATAGATGATTCTCAGTTAGCCCCTTCGCAGCTTGTAAAGCCCATTGATCAGCAAACTGACGAAAAATGTGTTCCAGTGTGAACCATGTATTTTGATGGTGCCAGTACCAAAGATTTAGCAGGTGCAGGGGTAGTTTTGATTTTCGCTTTGGAAGAGGTTATGCATTTGTATTTGAAGCTTGATTTCAAAACTACTAACAATATAGCAGAGTATGAGGCTTTGATATTGGGTTTAAACATAGCCAAAGAGATGGGAATTAAAGGATTAAAGGTGTTTGGAGAATCATACAACAAGTGAATAGTACTTTCCAAGCAAAACATGTCAGATTGAAGGCCTACAGGGATGAGGTATGGAAAATCAAGGATTCTTTTTCCATTTTTAACATTTCTTATATATCCAGAGCTATGAATCAGCTTGTTGATTCCCTTGTTGTTCCAGCCAGTCCTTTTATTCCTCCCGTGCCTCCCTGACTCAATTATGAAATCCAAGTCAAATATAGACCATCTTTTCCCGACAATATTAAATACTGGAAGGTTTTTCAGGATGATGATGAGCTTAATAGATTTCTCCAGGTGATAGATGAATTTTCTGATATGCATATCAACCAGCAAAATCAAAATTAAGCCTAAGCTAAAATGAAAAATGGATCAGCATGATATTGTTCAACTGCCAAATAATTATATACCTCGGGGTCTAGTACCTCTTGAGAAGATTTTCAATCATAATGATGTTCCCTACAAACCAGATAAGAAGGAACAAGAGCTTGTTGTCCATGAGCACAACATAGGAAGCGAAAGCCAGCCTAAATTCATAAATTTGTCCTTTGAATTGACTGTTGATCAGACGTCCGAATACTGCAGCATTATGAAAGAATTCTATGATGTTTTCTCTTGGAAATATAGTGATCTGAAAACTTATGACCCTAAGATCATTCAACATAAGATTCCCCTAAAAAAGGACACCATCCATTTCAAACAAAAACTCAGACTTGTCAGTCCTCTTCTATTGCATGTAATTGAAAGAGAAATCAAAAAGCTTCTTGATGCTAAGATCATAATCCCTTTAAGATACTCGAAATGGATTGCAAATATGGTAATAGTGAGAAAGAAAAATGGTGAGATTAGGTTATGTGTCGACTTTAGAAACCTTAATAGATTCTCAAAGAAAGATAAATATCCCCTACCAAAGATGGAACATTTTCTACAAAGAATTTCAGGGGCTACTGTTATGTCTTTCCTGGATGGTTTTTCTGGCTACAACTAGATTTTTTTCCATCCTGATGACCAAGAGAAGACTGTTTTTACTACTCCTTGGGGTACCTTCATGTACACCAAAATGCCATTCGGATTAATGAATGTTGGGGCCACTTTTCAAAGGGCCATGGACATAGCTTTCGTGGGTGAGAAGGACAAGTTTGTCCTCATCTATCTTGATGAGATCACAGTTTATTCCAGTAGTCATGAAGAACATCTAAAGCATTTAAAAAGAGTATTTATGAAGTACAGGCAGTTCAGGATTTCATTGAATCCCAAAAAATCCCATTTTGCTCTCAGAAAAGGCAAGCTCCTAGGACACATTGTTTCAGCAGAAGGCGTGAAAATTGGTCTAGCTCGGGTGGAAGCAATTCAGAGGCTGTCCTTACCAAGGTCAAAAAAGGATATTCAATCTCTTCTCAGTAAGATTAACTTTGTTAGAAGATTTGTTCTAAATTTTGTCGAGCTAGTAAAACACATAACATGTATGTTAAAAAAGGGATCTGATATTAAATGGAAAGACAATGCAAGGAATTCATTTCAGGATATCAAACAGGTTATCATGCAATCCCCGACTCTAATCAGTCCAAATTATAGCAAGAGTTTCTATATTTTTTCCTTCGCTTCTTATGATATGGTGGCAGCAGTCTTGTTACAGAAAGATGATGACAATATGGATCACCCAGTTACCTTATTCAACAAAACACTCAGAGATGCTGAATTAAGGTATGATCCTATTGAAAAACAAGCCTATTCTCTCATCAAATCTTTAAAATCTTTCAGAATTTATATCCTCCATGCAAAGGTTATTGCATATGTTCCTTCACCCTCAGTGAAGGATGTTTTGAATTAGCCTATATCGATGGGAAAAGAGCTAAATGGATCACAAATTTAATTGAGTTTGACATGGAAGTAAAGCCCACTAAATTGGTAAAAGGCCAAGGCCTTGCTAAGGTTTTGACAGAAGAAAACCATGAGCTATTGGACATCAATTTCATGGGGGAAAATTCAATGAGTTTGCAGACGGAGGTGGCAGCAGAAGAACAACATAACAACCAATAGGTGGCGGAGAATTTGTCTTCTTGTGAGTGGTATTAAGGTATTATTCATTTTTTACAAAAGTTGGAGGTTCCTCCTGAACTTAGCACGACTCAAGCCCGAGCCCTTAAGCTCAAATCCATCAAATTTTGCATTTACAATAATTTTTTGTATTGGAAAGACCCTACTAGTTTACTACTCAGATGTTTAGACAAAGAAGAATCAATTGAAGTTATACATCAGTTTAATTCAAGTATTTTTGGAGGTCATCATTACTGGAAGACCACAGTTCATAAAATTCTAAGGACTGGGTACTATTGGCCTTTTCTTTTCTCGGATGTGTTCTCTTTCTTCAAAGCTTGTGATAAATGTCAAAGATTCATAGGAAAACAGTAGCTAAAATCTCGGCCCCTAAGACCTATAGTAGTTAATGGCCCTTTTCAGTAGTGGGGTTTAGATTTTATAGGTGAGATTAATCCTTCATCTAGTGGTCAACATAAATGGATCTTAGTGGCCACCAACTATTTTATAAAATGGATAGAGGCAGTTCCCACCAGGAACGCCACTCATCAGGTCGTCATGAAATTTCTTTATGAAAACATCCTGAGCAGATTATGTTTCCCCAAAAGGTTGGTAACAGATAATGCAACAACTTTCAAAGATGATGCATTGGTCGATATGTGTAAATCAATGGGCATCCAATTGGTACATTATACCCCCTATTACCCTCAAGGTAATGGCCTGGCCAAATCATCCAATAAGAGTCTAATCAGAATCATCAGAAAGCTATTAGAGGAGAATAAAAATAATTGGGACTCTAAACTAAAGTTTTCTCTATGGGAAGACAGAGTAACTATCAAGAAATCCATAGGAACCTCTCCATTCAAATTGGTCTATGGAACTGATGTTATTTTTCCTATTCAACTAGTTTTACCAGTGGCTAAATTTTTTCAAGAAGAGAAAACTGAGTCAAATGATATGGTAAGAAGAATGCTCAATTTGGTAGAACTGCAGCAGGTCCGAGAACAGTTGGTGGAAAAATCAGAGGCTCATCAAAAGAAGATCAAGGATACTTTTGACAGGGAGGCAAAGGTAGATAGTTTTCAGGTTGGTGATTGGGTTCTGAAATGGGACACCCTCAAACAAGATAAAGGAAAACACAACAAGTTTGATTCTTTGTGGATTGGTCCTTTCATGATAACTCAAGTACAACACAACAACACATTCATTCTACAAAGTTTGGGAGGTGAAGAAATGTTTGGTAGCCCAGTCAACGGGCGATTTATGAAACTCTATTTTGTCTAAGGCTGTGAAGCCTGGTCATTGTAATTTTATTTTTAGTCTTTGCTTTTACAGAATAACTCCATGCCCAATGGAAACACTAGTAGATATTTTTAAGTTTTCTTTTTCAGGAAAGGCATTGGTTCTGTGGTTCTTGAAACCTCATAGGGAGGTGTTCATCCCCAATAGGATCCAGTGTTATCTCCTCAAATAAATTGATTAAGATTTTTCTTTTTAGGTGATAGAGTGTCAGTTGAAAAAATACTTTTTCAAATTTTTGGAGGTACATTTTAAAACACTTTACTCATGTAATAAGTTTTGTATAGAATTTTTTCTAGTCTGTGCTAGATTAAATTCAAATCTCATGTTTCGGTGGCTTAGGAGAATATACCAATTGTCCAATAGCCACCGAAAGCCTTAACTTTCAGGAGCTAAAATAAAGGAATCCAAGGTTATTTAATCATTGAAACCGTTGATGCAGGAAAAATACCAGACATGTCATTTCGCACATTTCAAATAAGGGGTTCATTGTTTTCATGATTGCATAAGCCGCCGAAAGTACTGCCGAGGGAACCGTTCATGACCAGAAAATCTGATCCCGCTATTAGATGAGCACATCTCTCATATCATTGAATTTCATGGTGTTGTACTTCTCTTTCTCTTCAGTTAAAAACATCATGACTCCCGCACATCATCAGCCTTTTCGCCACATTCCTTGCAATCAGTGCCACAATCTAAAAGCGCCCGCATTTATCTCAGTCCTAGCCTGGCTAAGCCGATTATATCTGAACCTATGCACTGTAACTTGGTTTGAAATTCACTCCTTAGATCACGGGTGTGCTACAGCGTAGTGGAGAAATGAAGAAAGGAGCAACGACACTCAAGAAGGAACTTAATGATATCGGGTATCTTGAAGCTCATCCTGAGGTATGCCAAATGTTCAAGAATGCAGGATGTTTTAATTTCTATAAAAAATTAGACAGTTTTCATCAACAGGTGGCCGAGGCTTTTGCTCTGATTTTCGATGGAAAGAAAGCATGCATTGGCCAGGACGAATTTCAAATTGATGAAGCTCTCATTACTATAGTTACTGAGCTTCCAACAGCTGGAAAAAGATGGTTTAAGACTACTGTGATTAAGAATATCGAGTTCAGGTCTTATCTGAAACCAGAACACCAAGGTTTAATTTGGAAGAAATATATCCCTATATCTTTCCTTGAAGAGAAATGGCAACAGTTGCTTAAGGCTAGAATGGTTTATATAACATGTGAGGGGTGATACAACAGGGTTATGATGTATCATTTTAAACTCATAAACCATTTTATAGGAAGAGACCCACTTAATCTACCCTATTTCCTCCACCAAAGTTTATCTAAGATGGCTTATCAAGTCAAATCCAAACCCAGTCAAGTGCCAGGAAGATTATTCCATCATAGCTTAATCAAATTGCTGGTCTGTAACCTGTTGCAAAGAAAGGGTAAGGAATGGAATTTTTTCCTATTCTGGAATGATTTCCAAACTAAGGTTCAAGCAGAGGGCAGAAAGAGCTCTCATTCCAGAAAATCCTCCACTCCCAGAAGTGGAAAGAGAAAGAGAAGAGCAATCTCTCCAACCCCAGTTAATCAACCCTCTTTTTCCCCTAAGTTGGAAAAAGCAAAGAATAAATTGGATTTTAGCCATGAGAAGGAAGAAGTCAGTGAAATCCTAGTGAATAAAAATATTATAAATCTCCCATACTCAGACTCAAAATATGAAGAACAACAATTGGAAATAGAGCATGAAGGTTCAGTTACCACAGGACGTGACAACTTTGTTTTTGTGGACATATATACAACGAGTTATGAGAATATTCCATCACCTACTCCTAAAAAAAACAAGATTGCCAAGATACATAGGCCTCATCTAGCAAACAAGCAAAACAAAGTAAATCAAAAGAGATTAAGAAGCTTAAGAAGCAGCTAGCCGAACAAGAGGTGATTGAGAGAGTAATAAAAAATAGGTATGAAACCCTCTCAAAAAACTTTGCAGAAAGCAATTAATCCTTAGAAAGGTTAGCCCATGAGAGAATAAAGGAGAAGAAAAAGAAGGACAAAATTGTAAAGGATTGCAATAGTTTGTGGAGAGTGGCCCAAGGTTTAAAGAAAAAGGTCAGAGCTTTGAGGAAAAAGGAAAGGGAATCAAAACACAAATCTCATGATTCTGAAACCCTTACAGAAGTGGCAGTTCAAATCAATGAACTAGTAACAGCCACTAATCTCACAAATCTTGAACAATAAACAGAAAACTAAAGACCATCCTTGAGGCGTTTTTGAGTTAAAGCAGGGTTGATTTTTGAAATTTTGATGATCTCAGGTTTCGTTGGCTTAGGCAAACATATCAATTGTTCATTAGCCACTGAAAGTAGTCCTTTCGGTAGATAATTAGCACAAATTCCAGTTTTTGTAACTACCGAAAGCACTGACAAGGCAGAAGGTTAATGTTTTTGCACAGATCAAAGTTTGTCTTGCTCAAAGGATTAGGAAAGTATTCCAATCATTGGGGGATAATTAATGAAATATTTACCAAGTGGTGGTTTTGGTTTTGAAGATGTTTTAGATGATCAAAAAGGATAAGCAACGGTTAGTTATTGACAAGATGATAAGATTGTTGAAAGCCAACAGGTGGCAAGCTCGACTCCTCTCATATCATATGAGATCCAGCAGCCTCGGAAGGTTTATTACACCTACCCAGAATATGAAGACTTAAAGAACAGTTGAGAAGTTTAATTGATCTAGTTTACTAGGCCAACATTCGATTTTCTATATTTGGAAAGATTTGATCCAGTAATCTAGGATCTAAAAACTATTTTGTAAAAGGCTATAAAGCCGAAAACTTTTGAAGAACTAAAGGTTCGATTTTGAGTTCTATATCCTACTATTTTTGTATGAAAGACATTTTATTTAATATATCAATCTTGGAATCTTCTTTCATTTGTTATTGTCAGACCCTCCTTCACCTTTGTCTATGCATATGAGTTGAATTCATTCTTTTGTCTCTGTTTAATGGTCCTATGGTAACTATCATCTTAATTTTGACTGTTAAGGAAGAATCATAAGAATCTTTGGCTAGTTTGTTGACCCATCATATATATGGTTTATGTATGTTTTGGTTAATCGATTGGTTTTCTTATCCATTTGTTATACAAATCTATCTGATAAATAGCTCTTGAAGGCCTTGTATTGCATGAATATAGTTAGACTGTCTTGAAGATACAATCCAGAGATTAAGATATTCATCTTGATCCAAACCCACACCTATCATTGAGAAAATAGTTTCCAAAAAGATTAATTTACCAGGCATCTCTGACTTACAGCCTAGGAGAGTTTCCTGGAGTGATAACAGGTCCATTTCTCTTGGATCTCTTGGTGTGGGTATAGAGACATCTTAGCCCAATTCTCGGCTGATCGCTTCTGATTAAAACTACTTTTTCCCACCTTCCAAATGCCATTTTTTTCCTTGTCTCGACCCTACTAGACTGCCTTGATGTACTCGAGTCTTTCTACCAAATGTTGCACCCTTTCATACCATCACTCCATATCCTTGCATGTCATGAGTGCCATGAGAGTTTCCTCCTAGAACTCAGCCATGTTTGCAGTTAACAGGTGTCTTCCCTTCTTGAACTCATCATAAAATTCTTTGAACTCACCTTTCAGATACACAGCAGTTTGCGTGGCACCTCTATAGTGTTTGGCCAGATGAGGCAAGTGTCCGAGCTCCTTTAGGGCGACATCTAGTTCCTTTTCGTCTCTCCTGGCTCTATCCAAGGTGGCATTCGAGAGGGCCTTTCCCACACCAATTAGTTCAGACGTCTGGGTGTCTGCTATGTTGATTAAGTTCTCCTCTATAGTAACCAAGATGGAGTGATCCAACGTGATCCTTATTTTCTTTGCAGACCTTTGAATGATGTCCCTTCTCTTTTGATCGTAGGATATCACATAAATATTTGATACCTCATATACCGAATCTGGTATCTATTGATCACCCCATGTGAGCATGTTTCCCAGGCTACCGGTGGTGTATATTTGTTCAAGATTGGGCTCTTGAACTTCCTCGTTGTGCCTCGTAGGTCTAGCTTCTACTTGTTACTCGTCGGGGATTTGAGAATTGGGAATAATAGAGACGTGGGGTACAGAATCATGACTAACTTTCTCGTTGTTCGTCGAACCTCTGATTCCCTTTTGCGGGGATTATTTATTTGATTCCTCTAATTTAGGCTTGTCCTCCAGATCTGCTTCAGTTTCCAATGCATTGGGTCCCTTTGTGTCGAGGCCACTTTTGGATTTTGTTTCCTCTTGCAAGACGTCCTTGTCTTGAACTTCGATCTCATTGGAAGAAGTCTTCTAAGGACCTTTTTCCTCTTGGACACGCACAGGGGTGTCATGAGATGGATTCGGGCTCTCGTCATCACTATATATATGCATAAGATTTCTTAGGGGATTAGGTGCTTTTGTTTCTATCGACACCCAACTTGTCTCTGGTTGAATTGTCCCGCCCACCAGGGTATTGACCGATGATGTTGTGGATTCAGGGTTTCCTAACCCGTTGGTGTTACCAGGATTTATGGAAGCGAGGTCGCTTGGATCTGTCGAGCCTCCTTCTCAGATACCAGTTAGAAGCGCAAGTGTTATGATGAGGTATGGATCATCCTGCATCTGCTTCATTAGCTGCTAGGTTTGCTTCCACAAAAGTTCACCCATACCCTGTGAAACTTGAATTTCAAGGGAATCCCTGGTTTGTACTGGGGATTCATGATAATCCCCTATCGCTTCGATGTCTTCTTAGGTATTTCCCATTGCTTCGCCCGGTTCATATGCTATCATTCCTTCCTAGGTCTTGAGAATATCTTGAGTTGTTCGCTCCAAGGACATTGCTTTCTCTTCCCAACTCATGGACTTGAACCTGGTTGTTCGAGGATTAGCCATCCTTGCCGCCACCTCATTCCAATCTTGAGCATTTTCAGTGAAAATTTCATCTTCAAATTGGTCATGGGCATAAGGCCAACAGGATGATACCTGTGAAGCATGTTGTAGGAACAGGCCCTTGGGATCGTGTTTGTGAAAATGACCAATTTTGAACCGGAATTCCAATTGGATTAGCCCTTCTTGCTTAGCATGCGCGGTGTCTTTGACCATGTAGAAGCCAATATGAAATCCATAAAGTATGAAGGCCCGCTTCTTGTCTTTTACTAAAGTGGCATTATATCCTTAAAGAATGGTCTGATAGAAAACTTCCCCTAACACTAGTCAATCGGGAACATATATGGGTAACAAATGGGGTGCCCCTGTGGCGTCGAAAACCCTGATGTAGGTCTCGCGTTCATCTATATACCAATGACCTACTTTCAATATAACCTTTTTTGCTTCATCCGACAGCCTTGGGCACTCTTTCAAGAACAAAAAAGAATGAATGCATGCAATAAACTAGTCACAGATAAGAGAATAGGATTTTTTGTACCTGTTTTCCCATAATATGTTGAAGTATACATGGACTGGGAGTTCGAAGGAGTGCCAGTTTAAGTTCATTCCAGAAAAAACATTCCTGGCGTAGATGACTTCCAGCAAATACGAGGCCATGTAGAAGGAGAGGGTTTCTCCCTCTTTCGATGTTTGGGCTTGTCACATACAGTTACTCAGTTGTTTGGAGATGATGTCACCCCAATTGAAGCTCGTGCCTGAAATGGCCACCGTATAAGCTAGAGGCATCCAAGCCTCTGAAAACCGGGAATAATCGTTCTCCCCATGCAACCTCCAGAGAAGAGCCATCAAGTATATGTATGGTTCCCTTAGATTGATCGTTGGATACCAGCCGACAGTCCAGTTCGTGAATTTTTTTTCTTCCCTCCACCATGACGCCATGATTTTGCTGGTGTCATGTGTTGCATAGAAACTTACAACAAAATCAATGCTCAACTTTTCTTCCAGCTCCCTGAGCTTGTAGTAACTCTAGACCTATGAAGGCAATAAAACCCCGACGCATTCACTGTTATCGTCATTAATCAAACATTTTTGTGCATCAATGTGGTCAATGAGACACTTTAGGAGCTCAATGAAAGGGAACACTAGAGTCCAGCTTGCCACCATGTGTAGATAATCCTTATGTATATTTGGGAGGACATCATCATCGACTCTTTTTGTATCAGGGTCGTTGTGTGGGGTATACTCGAGGGGTTCTTCCCTCTTGATTTTCTTGAACAATTCTTCCTAGCGAGGCACTGTTGATTTGGCTCCAATGTTTTCCTCTATGTCTCTGAAGGCCAAGGGCTGGACGAAGGCCTTCTTGGTGGTTGTCTTAATTACGGGCACTAGATTTTGAGAGAATTCTAATTGCCTTGCAACTGCTAGGGAGGGCCCCTCTCCTGCTTCTAGTTCTTGCATCTTTGGAATTCTTGGGGATTTCCTGGTGGAGGGTTTCTTTGGAGGCATTGTTCCTATAATTTAAATGGCCCTTTAAATAGGTGTATAGAGAAGCATTGAGTAGGAACATATAAAATGAATCGTAAAACACCACAAGAGGATACATACCTGTAATGATTTCTAAGATATTTGTCTAATACTCACTGAACCTTGGACGCCTTCTTCAGATTGTTAACATCTCTCTTCTGTGTGTTATGAACTCCTTGCCGTGCAGAATAGGTTCATACAGAATAACTCAAAAGAATATAATGGGAGATATCCTATCATTCATATCAATCAGTTAATGTGAGTAATGAAATTAATTCAAAACAAACTATCGTCGGATCTCTGCAAATAAATTCTAACTCGGTTGAAGGCGGAAGCGCGGAGAGAGGTGCATTGTATCGGTAGTCTTAAACGGTCACTTTTGATTTGCACACGAAAAAACAACTAATGCATGAACTGTGGATTAAATAACACTTGAAATGTGTCATACCTAACATATCTAAGAGCTAAAACATCTCATCAGGTCATGTCTCTCTGGTGTATAGATCGGGGATCGACTACTATATTTGTGTATATTTTCATTGATGTGCTCCTGGTAAACACTCCCGATGCCAATGGTATCGGGGATTGGGGAAAGTTTAAGAGCATAGATTCTTGGCGGGTTATCATCTTTGTAAATCTCTGACTTCGAAATTGTTTCGGGAGTCAGCGATCGGAGATACCACTCTTCTCCTTGCGCGATGCTTACTTTTCTCATTTTATGTCGATGTTGGACGAATCAGTCTTCGGCGATATTCTTACTGAAGCTCATTTGCAAAAAGAGAGGTACTTTCATCTACCGACACCAATGAAGATCAATCTTCAACAGTATTGGTTTTCATGAACATTTCTTATCGCACTTACGTTTCCCCGATGTCAAATCCCTTAAGTGCAGCCGAAGAGGCTTTGACTGTTGATTTCTTAATTAATTGTTAAATTAGTCTCCTTTAAAATTAAGGTGATTATTTATATGTTCATGCAGACTTTACACAATTCAAACATAAAAGATAAGCATGGGCAATAGTTTTATACTGAAACAAACAGTGCAAAGGATTAAGTGGTACCCAAAAAGTAGAAAATAGACATAGACTTTTTTAGGGTGTGTTGAGTGGTCAACAGACTATCAAATGATGGAATAGATACCCGCAACCATACTTGGTGAATATTCAATTCATAACCTTTCCCTAAGTAAAAAACACTAACAATACTCAAGGAAACAAGACACAATGCCTCACCATCTGAGGATGACCCTAGTTTGAAAAAGGAAGCAATTGAGAATAACTTTTTGATAATATAAATTTATATGAGTTCATATATTTCTAGTCATAAATCTCGATTGATGCATATTTCAAAAAAAATAGACTAGATTTTTTTATGAATAAAAAAATTGACTTATTGTATTGTTGTATTCCAACGACGGAAGTGTATTTTACTACATTGTTAGATGACTTTCTATATCAATGATGATTCTATGAAAAAAATAAAAATCATGTTATCCACTGAGTGTTCCAATACCACTCAAACCAACCCCCATACTCATGTTTCAATAATATTATTTAAAAAATATATACTAGATGACCTTCACCCTTATAGACCATTGAATGTTGTTTCCATTAACATCAAAGATTCAAACATAAAAATAAACAACATTGAAAAACAATGAAACTAAATCAACAAAAAATATATGAAAACAAACATAAAAATAAACAACATTGAGAAACAATGAAACAAAATCAACAACAAAAAGGGGAAAACAAAGAGAGATGACTACATATAAAATCATCTTTGCTTGATATTTATCTCTATGGTGAATATTTATCTATGCAGTGAATACATTCAACAGTGAATAATATTAAGTGAATATTTATCTCTATGGTGAATATTATCTCTAGGGTGAATACATACTATGATGAATTAATGAAGTGAATACATATAAAGTCTATGGTGAGCCTGATCTGGGGTAAATTTTATTTGTAGTGACTAAATCCCATGCGTGGCTATTCAAACCCTACCATAAATTAGGTGCACAAGTTTCTTATTTATTTATTTATCTTTTCAATATGAGTAATTCATCATTGATATCTAAATCTAACAAAGGAAGGCCTGGAAAAGTAACCCTATATAGTCTGCATGAATATATAAAATCATTAGAAAAACATAGAGAAGAGAGAGAAGCCAAACTTCAAAGTGACTTAGAAGCAATGCTTGATAATGAATTTAGATCCTTAGAAGATTATATTTAAATATAGATAGAAAATAAACTATTAGGGTTTGAGACTCATGTAGAAAATGGAGGTTAGATTACAATAAATGGAAAACAAAACAAGAATAGAAATAAGAAGAGGTTGAATAAAATCGTAATCTTAGGGACAATATTAAAGAGCTAAAAGAAAAGGTAATTAAAAATTTGGCCATAAATAGTGTGGAACGTGAATTAGATATCAAACCTTTAAAAGAGGATATATTTAGACCATGAGCATAACAAAAGAGCCTTGAACCACATAAGTTTTGGTATAAAAGAACAAAAATATGAGGACACACTAGCAATATTCAAGGAACCAAAAAATAAATTAGAAATTAAATCAAATGGCCTTAAAGAAAAAAAAGGGTTGTACAAAATAATTAAACATAAAGATAGGTTGATTCGGGTTATGGTAAGATCTAATGCCCATAAATATGACATACTCCATAAAAATATGAGCTTAAAAGTGTCAAGAATATTTAAAAATGAAGACCTTGCTAGCTGTGGAGCCTGATTATATTCTTGTTTTATAGGTCTTTGTTTTCATCCATCTTTCTAACCCATGAAGATTGTACACCCCAGAATATTGTACACCCCTCCACGCAGGGGGGTTGCAGGGGGGACTTTCACTCCCTGCAAGGTCTAGGGGGATCATCCCCCTGGATGGGGGGTCCAAGGGAAAGTAGGCCCCCAATGGGGGTTCAGGGGACAACATTCCCCAATGGGGGTATGGGGATGAAGCCCCTGAAGGAAAATTTTCCTTGAAAATGTATAATGTAATTTCATAGTAAATCTAGACCATTCATTATAAGGTTCCAGATATGACAATAGAAGTTATGTTAGAGTTTTTTCCCTAGAAGGAAACCCTCTTTTATGAGGGAATTGTATTGTAGTTGTGTATCATTGTGAATATTATATTCTGAGAGAGGGACTGTGAGAGAAAGAAGAGGAAGTTACAGCGAGTTTGTTGTAGGTTGTATCCCTTCATTTGTTGGATAATAAAAAGAAAGGACCTAGAAATTTCTTAGGTGGATGTAGACCACATTGGGTGAACCATGTATATCTGTGTCTCTTTTGTATTGTGTATCTTCTGTGTTTTATTTCCACATTTGCTTTTACTTTATTTCTATGTGGTCCTTTTTTTCTAACAACTTGTATCAGAGGGAAAGGTAACTCGCCGGAAAGGAGGGTTCCTGGTTCGAGTGGGAGTAATGGCAGAAGATGAAAAGTTTAGGGTCGAGAAATTTAACGACCAAAACTCTGATTTATGGAAGAGGATGATGTAATATTGTTTATATCAGAAGGATCTATTCCTACCATCGGGTGGAATAGAAGAGAATTTAATCACCATGAAGGGTGAAGAATGGGAGGTTCTTGACAGAAAGGCACTAGGAATAATATGGCTGAGTCTGGCAATGTCGGTGGCTTTAAATATTTCAAAAGAAAAGACAATGAAGGAGCTAATGAATGCATTGGATAAACTGTATGAAAAAACATCGACGTCCAATAAGGTATTTATAATGAAGAGATTATTTAATTTGAAGATGTCAAAAGGTGGGTCTATTACAGATCATTTAAATGAATTTAATACGGTTACTAATCAGCCAAGTTATATAAAAGTGGACTTTGATGATGAGGTCAGGGCTCTTCTAATCTTGTGCTCATTGCCATAAAGCTGGAATGTCTTGGTCATGGTTGTAAGTAACTCTGTCTCTGGTTCAAACACTTTAAAATTGTATGATGTTGTTGGTGTTATCCTTAGCAAGGAAATGCAACGGGAAAGCTTAGGTGAGACATCAGGGAATGCGTTAAACATGGAGAATAGGGGAAGACAAAAGGATAGAGGAAAGGGCTCAGGGAACTGCGGGAATTCTAGGAAGGCCAGATACAAATCCAAACTAGGAAATATAGAATGCTATAATTGTGGGAAGAAAGGACATCTGAAGAAAGACAACATAGCTCTAAAGAAACAAAGAGATGGACAACATGAGATGTGTTACAAGATTCTTTGATTATTTCTATAGATAATATTTTTTAGCCTTGGGTATTATATTAAGGGGCTTCATTTCATGACACACCCCATAGGAAACATTTTCTATATTATGTTCAAGGTGATTTTGGACAGGTTCATTTGGGTGATGATGCACCATGAAAAATTGTTGGAATGAGAAAGTTAAAAATAAAGAAAAGGAATGGAAACCAATGGTTGTTGAAAGAGGTAAGACATGTTCCATATCTAAGGAAAAATATAATTTCAGTAGGGTAGTTGGCAAGTGAAGGTTGTATATCTATATTTACAGATAAGGTGTGGATAGTCACCAAAGGATCATTGGTGATAGAAAAAGGAGAAAATGTAGGTACATTTTATTTAGGTACTGGTAATATTGAATCTTATATCTCTTTAGCTTCTACAAGAGTGGATACAACACTGTGGCATCATAGGATTGGAAACATGAGTGAGAAGGGGATGCAGATACTTCACAAAAGAAATTTGTTTCCAGATCTTAAACAAATTGATTTGTATTTATGTGAGCATTGTGTTTATGGAAAACATAAGAGAGTCAAATTTATCACAGTCGAAAAAGAAAAGAAGAGTGAAAGGTTAGATATTTTGCATACAGATGTATGGGGACCATATCATGTATCATCTCTTGGTGGCTCTCATTATTATGTTAGTTTTATTGATGATGCAACTTGAAAGACTTGGGTTTATTGCATTCGACAAAAATATAATGTTTTTTATAATTTTAAGAAATGGAAATTTTTAGTTGAGAATGAGACAGGAAAAATGTTAAAGTGTCTTATATTAGACAATGAAGGTGAATATTACAGCAAGGATTTTGATGATTATTGTTCATACCATGGGATTCATAGAGAGAAGATAGTTTTGGGAAAACCACAAGAAAATGGTGTATCAGAAAGGATGAACAGGATAATCATGGAGCGTGCAAGGAGTATGATATTGCATGTTGGTTTTTCCTTACATTTATGTACAGATGTTGTATATACTGTTGTTTACTTAATAAACAAAGGACCTTCAAGCTCTTTGGATGGTGGAATTCCATAGGAGGCATGGACAGGTAAAAAAGTGAACTATTCATTTTTGAAGACTTTCGATTGTGATGCATTTGTCCATATTGATAAAGAAAATAGAACAAAACTTGAGGAAAAATCCAAGAAGTGTACCTTTATTCGATAAAATGTTAATGATTTTGGTTATCTCTTATGGGATTATGAAAATCAAAAAATCATTAGGAGTAGAGATTTCAAATTCAATGAGAAGGTCATGTACAAAGATGAGTTGTGGGGAAAGAAACAGGAAAAAGAAAAACCAGAATACACAGTGCTTGATAAGATCACTACAAAAGAAATTCCAAAGGTACCAAAAAATCAAAATGTACAACAACAGGACCAATAGGTACCTCAAACGCCTGAAAGTGTTGTTAGAATATCTACCAGGTTAAGTAGACCCCTTGAACAATACTGTCTTTCATTGTTTTATTTATTGTTGATTGATTCTAGTGAACCAGAATGTTATGAAGAGGCAATTCAGGTAGACACTAAAAATAAGTGGGAGAAAGGCATGAAAGAGGAAATGGATTCCCTAGTAAATAACGAGACTTGGGATTTGGTTCAGTTTCCTGCAGGAAAAAGAGGATTGTAGAATAAATGGGTTTACAAGTTGAAGGAAGACGATGGAGAAAAAAAGAAGTTCAAGGCTAGACTTGTTGTAAAGGGGTTTGCACAAAAGAAAGGTATATATTTTGATGAAATATTTTCTCCCATTGTTAAAATGAATTCAATTAGGACTATTTTAAGTCTTGTGGCAATAGAAGATTTTCATCTTGAACAGTTATATGTAAAAACAACTTTTCTCCATGGGGATTTGGAAGAATATATTTATATGCAACAGCCACATGGGTACGAAGTCAAAGGGAAGGAGAATTCGGTATGCAGGTTGAAGAAGAGCTTGTATGGAATAAATCAAGCTCCAAGGAAGTGGTATTTGAAGTTTGACAGGTTTATCACAGAACAAGGTTATAGTAGATGTCATTCTGATCAAGGTTTTTATTTTTTAAAACTAGAAAATGGAAGCTATATTATCTTTCTATTGTATGTAGATGACATGTTTGTTGCATGGTCTAATATGCAGGATATAAATGTGATAAAGAAGAAATTATCTAATTCGTTTGCAATGAAGGATTTGGGTGTTGCAAAGAAAATCCTTGGTATGAGAATAACAAGAGATAGGAAAAATTGCAATTTGATATTGTCTCAAGGTGAGTACATAGAGAAGGTGTTGGAGAGGTTTAGAATGCAAAAAGAAAAACCAATTAGCACACCTTTGGCCAACCATTTCAAATTAACCAAATAAATGTGTCCCAAGACACAGGAGGAGATAGAATATATGTCGAGGGTCCCTTATTCATCAATGTTGGCAACTTGATGTATGTGATGGTTTTCACAAGATTAGATATTGCACATGCAGTGGGAGTTGTGAGAAGGTATATGAGCAATCTAGGTAAAGAACATTGGGAGGCAGTAAAGTGGATTCTCAGGTATTTGAAAAGCACTGCTACTCATGCATTATGTTTAGGAGGTTCAGACACTTTTCTACAGGGATATGTTGATTTAGATATGGCAAGTGATAAAGATAGCAAGAGGAGAACCACATGGTGTGTTTATACTATAGGTGGAACAACAGTAAGTTGGATTTTGAAACTGCAAAAGGTTGTTGCACTTTCAAAAACATAGGCAGATTATGTTACTGCTACAGAGGCTAGTAAAGAGATTATTTGGTTACATAGGTTTATGGAGGAATTGGGAAAGAAGCAAGAGAATAACATGTTGTACTGTGACAACGAGAGTCTCATTCATATTGCAAAGAAATAAACCTTCAATTCGAATACTAGGAATATATATCTCAGGTACCATTTCATACGATCCGTCTTAGAATATGGACATTTGAAGTTGGAAAAGATACACACTAGCCAGAATCCTGCAGACATGTTAACAAAGGGAGTAACCAGGGAGAAACTGATTTCCTACTCATTTTTAGTTGGTATTCAAGCATGAAGGTGAAGATCAAAAATTTTCCAGGTCCAAGGTGGAGTATAGTCCAAAAGGTACAACAACAATGGAGTTGTAGTGATCAATCTCCAATTGGGAGATTGTTGTTTGTGGAGCCTGATTATTTTCCTGTTTCATAGGTCTTTATTTTCATCCATTTGTATACCCCATGGAGATTGTACACCCCTCCACATAGGGGAGTTGCAAGGGGGGATTTCTCCCCATGTGGTTTCAGGTGGAAAGCAAGGGTTGGGGGTTGAATCCCTCAAAGGAAAAATTTCCTTGTAAATGTATATTGTAATTTCATAGTAAATATGGATCATTCATTATAAGGTCACAGATATGACAGTATAAGTTGTGTTAGGGTTTTTTTTCCCTAGAAGGAAACCCTCTTTTATGACGGAATTTTATTGTGGTTGTGTATCATTGCAAATATTGTATTATGAGAGAGGATACTTTGAGAGAAAGAAGAGGAATTTACAGTGGGTGTGTTGTAGGTTTTATCCCTTCATTTCCTGGGTAATAAAAAGGAAGGACCTGAAAATTTCTCTGGTGGACGTAGCCCACACCGGGTAAACCATGTATATATGTGTCTCTATTGTATTATGTATCTTATGTGTTTTATTTCCACATTTTCTTTTACTTTATTTCTCTGTGATCCTGTTTTTCTAACAGACCTCATTCCAGAAGATCAAGATAAATCAAGGAAGGAGGTTCAAAAGGTAAAGGAAGCCAAAAAATAAGGAAAATGGGAAATAATTAGGAATTGAAAAACTATTATTAGGGATAGAGATCAAAAGGATAACAATAAATAGAAATTTGAGACACTTTAGATCCTCTCCCAGAATTGTTGGAACCTCAAGTTCTAATGGTTCATCACACTTTTCCCGGAATCAGTTGGTCGAGTGGTCAACCTATAACTGGAAATAGTCAGTTGGGAAATCGACTAGATATCTAAATTAGTCGGTCGAGTAGTCAGCAAGCCTATCAATTGAACAATCAAACAATAGTTGAAGACAATCAGTCACTGGATCGACTAGATGAGAAATTGACTATCATTTGGATGCATGGATTGTCAGGTCAAGCATCCTTGTCAAGTTCACTATAAAATGGGGATTTAACATAGTCAACTCTAATTACTGAAGGTTATATTTGTACAAGATATTCCTGATTCCAAAGAATTTGGTTAGATATTGAAGCTATAAATAGTAGACCCTATGGGTCATTATCAATGTGTGACACAAATGTGTATGTTAATGTTTAACATGGTGTGTGTCTTCAATATGAATTGTGATATTCTAATCACAATGCCTTGTGCTTGAGTTCTATAACGGTGTCTTTAGACACCACCTTTTATCTTTGAAACTTATTCCACTTCAATTATCTACAATTCTATTTATTTGTTTCATATCGGGTTACACCTAATCCCCAACATGGTATCATATCTTGTGACCTCTCCTATTTTCCACAAACCATTTTGAGTCGGATTTGTTATGTGATTGAATCTGGGTCAATGATTTGTTTATTGTAACTTTTGGAAATAGATCAAATATATCTAGATATAGAAGATGGCTTCAAAGATCGATCTTATAGTCTCGAATGAATCAAATTATGTTGCGTGGGAACCAAACATGGAAACTCTATTGAAGAGTAAAGGACTATGGAAATATACAAAGTCAGTAATTCCAGATCCAATAGATGATCATGAAAAATCCATTGTTGATGGGAAGAAGTATGACCTCTATCTCATAGGAGGTTCGATTTCAAATTAGTGGAATCAAATTCCCTCATCAATTATAGAATAAGTTAAAGTCTTTATTCAACAAATTCAATGAAAACAAAATCATGCAATTGGAGAAAGAGTTGATCTCTCTCAATCCTTATTATTTCGATAGATTAGAGGACTAATTGGCACATGGGAAGGAACTACAGTTGAAATTATGTGAATGTGAAAATAATTATCCGAATAAATATAGAAAAATCATTGAGTTGGAAAGTTGGTTCTTTTCAACTTTCCGCACTAATTGGAAGGCATCTAAGGAATATGGTAAAGATTACATCTTTGAAGATTTATGTGGCCTATTGATCATTATTCATCATCGATTTATCGATGAAGGAAATATTGGTGGTAAACATAAATCCCACTTTCTCAAGGGAAAGGGCAAGTCAAATCACAAGGAAAGAGGATGGTTTGATACCCCTATACCAAGACCTGGATGCCTCGACCAGAAACCTAAATGGTAAATATATGAAGTCTATCAAATTCGAAATAAGAAGACATGTCAATACTTTGGAAATCTTGGACATGTAGAAAATGTCTTCTACAAGAAGAGAGATGACCTAGAGGAGAAGATAAAATGCATTGAAGGAGATGTGTCAGTTATTTGTTGACCCGTTGATAATTCCACCTTCTAAGTAGAAAATTTTCAATACCTATTGTCTCATTTTACACAGAATGAATGGGTAGTCGACTATAGGTGAAATCATCATATGGATAAGGATGCTTCCTTGTTCACATCCTTAGATAAAGATGTGGAGAGAAATATATATGTTCCTAATAACTTTTCTCTCTACATTGTTGGTCAGGGTGATGTTTCTTGTTGACATGGGATAATTTTTTATGTTTATCATATGTCAAACCTTAGTGCCAATATGTTTTCATTTTCTCAGTTAACACAGACATGTAATATTATGGATTTTTGGAAATATTAGTTCTTTGTTCGAGATTTGAAGAAAGGTTGGTCGATTGTCGTTGGAAGGTTTCTTAACCCGAAGGATAGTTTGTATAAATTTGGTGACATGAATCAACCCGACTCTGAACCAACTGCTCTTGTTTCTCACACCAACRAATGAATTTGAACTTGGTTTGAATGACTTGGACACCCAAATTTTGAATTTTGTAGTCGATGGAAACTCAGAATATGGTTGTTGGTTTGCCTAATTTTTCCCCCATAATGGAGTTTKTAAATGTTGGTTATAGAGCCTAATTATCTTTCTGATTCAGAGGTTTTTTTCAGTCATTATTGGATCCCATTTATTGATGGGGGGGTGTGGGGGGATTTCCCCCCCATTACTGTCACTAGGCCCCTAGCARGGGATTCGRGGGCAGCACCCCCGAAGTGAAATTTTGGGAAAATTTACCTTGTAAAATATTGTAATTTCATAGTCAATCTAGAATTTTCATTATAAGGTYGYAGATMTGATGGTAGAAGTTATGTTAGYGATTTTTTCCCTAGAAGGAAACCCTCTTTTATGAGGGAATTGTATTGCGGCTATGTGTGATTGTGAATATTGTATTATGAGGGAGGAGATTGTGAGAAAAAGAAGAGGAAGTTACAACATGTGTCTTGTAGGTTGTATCCCTTCATTTTGTTGGATAATGAAAAGGAAGGACCCGGAAATTTCTCTGGTGGACGTAGACCACACTCAGTGAACCACATATATCTGTGTCTCTATTGTATTGTGTATCTTCTGTGTTTTATTTCCACATTTTTTATTTTATTTCTCTATGATCCTATTTTTCTAACAAGTGGTATCGGATCCAAAGATAACTCATAGGAAAGGAGGGTTATTGGTTTGAGTGGGAGCAATGGCGAAAGATGGAAAGTTTAAGGTCGAGAAATTTACTGGCCAAAACTACTAGCTATGGAATATGAAATGGAAGATTATTTATATCAGAAGGATCTTTACCTACTGTTGGGAGGAATAGAAAAGAAACCAACAGCCATGAAGGATGAAGAATGGGAGGTTCTTGACATAAAGGCACTTGGAACAATACAATTGTTCATGGCAGCATCAATGGCTTTCAATATTTTGAAAAAAGAGACAATGGAGGATATAATGAAGGAACTAGCCAGAATATATGAAAAAACCTCAACCTCCAATAAGGTATTTCTAATGAAGTGATTATTTAATATGAAGATATCAGAAAGTGGGTTTGTTGCAGATCATTTAAATGAATTTAATACAGTTCCAAATCATCTAAGTTATATAAACATGAACTTTGATGATGAGGTTAGGGCTCTTGTAATCTTGTGCTCATTTCCAGAAATATGGAATGGCTTGGTCATGGTTGTAAGTAACTTTGTCTCTTTTTCAAACACTCTGAACTTTGTTGATTTTATTGGTGTTATCCTTAGTGAGAAAATGAGATGGAAAAGAACAGGTGATACATCAGGTAATGCATTGATCGTGGAGACTAGAGGAAGACAAAAGGAAAGAGGAAAGAGTCCAGGGAACCGTGGGAATTCTAAGAAGGGAAAATCAAAATTCATAATAGGAAATATAAGGTGTTGGAATTGCAAGAATAAAGTACATTTGAGGAAAGACTATAGAGCTCCAAAGAAACAAAGAAATGGACAGAAGGAGAAAAAGCAAGAAGAAAATGTAGCAGGTGATGTGTTACAAGATGCTTTGATTCCTTATTTAGATAATATTATTGATTCTTGGGTAGTATATTTAGGGGTTTCATTTCATGCCACACCCCATAGGAAACATTTTCAATATTATGTTCAAGGTGATTTTGGATAGGTTCATTTGGGTGATGATTCACCATGTAAAATTGTTGGAATGGGTAAGGTACAAATAAAGAAAAATAATGGAAATCAATGGATACTAAAAGAGTTAAGACATGTTACATATCTGAGAAAAAATATAATTTCAATAGGGTAGTTGCAAGTGAAGGATGTATATCTACATTTAGAGATAAGGCATGGAAGGTCACTAAAGGATCATTGGTGATAGAAAAAGGAGAGAGGGTAGGTACATTGTATTTGTGTACTGGTAATGTTGACTCTTATATCTCTTTAGCTTCTACAGGAGTGGATATAAAAATGTGAAATCATAAGCGTGGACACATGAGTGAGAAGGGGATGCAGATAGTTCACAAAAGGAATTTGTTTCTGGATCTTAAAAAAATTGATTTGGATTTCTATGAGCATTTTTGTTGTTGGGAAATAATACTCTACGGACTAACAAGCTAGGGCTAGACTTGCATGCATATTTTGACCTTTAAGAAATGACCTTTTAACCTACCACCCAAAACTTAAACCCCTCTTTCAAGACACATACATGGAAAGGAACTACTAACCGTTTTACTGATGTTTGGTGTAGATCCTTCGTTGCGCTTTGCCTGCTTACTTGCGCTGCTCCTTCCAAAGTTAACCTGCAATCAAGACAAATCGCTACGCATGCATGCTATTTTTCTACTTGAGGGTTAGAAATTAAGAATAAATTACACAAATCACATATAACTCATGCATTGGGATGGGAAAAGTATTCTTTTATTAATCTCAATATGAATCAACTTACAATAATAATAGAGACCGGCCACCGCTCCTTGATCCTGATCCTGGGCTCTTCCTCTTCTTTTGTCCTCCAACTGCTTTGCATTAATTCTCCTTAGGCTTGAGGAAAGGCTAAAGGGTTGGGACAAATTGATTTGGAAAATGGGAAAAGTTTCTTCGCTTATAATTTTCCCCTTCCAAATAGTACCCCTACCCCTTCTTTTATAGGCTAGAAGGAGCTAGGGTTTTGGACGAACTCTCGGCCATGCATGGCCGGGAGTTTCAGTCAACTAACCCGTAGCTTTTTGTCCCGTCAGCAACTTTCCATTTTTTTTTATTCTGAAGGAAAACGCAGGCTGTAGTGGGCCTGCTAGCATTTTATTTTGGATACACGCGGGCTGTAGTGGGCCTGCTAGCGTGTACTTTTTAAAAATGGAGGTTTTAGAAGAGTTGTTCAGTAGTATTTTGGAAAAAAAGGGATATGAGTTGGCCTGATGCCAGGTAAGCATGTGTGGTGCAATTTAGGGTTGTAACAGATGCCCCCTAATGTGTGAGTTCAGAAGAGCATCTGATGGCCGAAATACATTACCAATCTTTTACCAATCTGTACTTGATATGTTGAACGAGTGAGCCCAAGAATCAGGAATAAGGAGGTGTCGTCTGTAAAATAAAAAATGTCTCACCGAGGCGGGTATACCCATGCTCGGGATAAGATAGAACCATGGCTACCAATCAAATACACTGTAGATCCATGTCAAATAACTATAAAGAGTATCCACAAATAATACACAGTGGAGCTACATCTCGAAATCAGAAAGATATACATATAAAGTATCCATCTCCCAGAAGCTGATTCGGCCTGATGGCTGTACTTCAGAGCTGAGAAACAACTTCAAAATATTCTAAACTCAGGTAGGAGTGTAATATGAGTGTACGATTGCACTACCCAGAGGTCTTCGATGGCTCGTCGGTTATGGACTTGATAATCTTGATGATCGGACTGAAGGCTTCGGTGATTTCGAACAAAGACTTGATTGGATGTTCAGGATGGCCAGGTATGCAGACAAGGGACATATTGCAGAGGGGATGACTCAATCTCAGTGACAAACTTCCCTTGGATAATAGCACGACAAGTGATAAGACTTAGGCAGCATATTTGTTAATCATAAGTCTACGAAGCAGGAGGCAACGCAAACTCTCCATATGTCTGGAAGAGTAACCAAATAGTGGAGGACACAACTCTATATAATGAGCAAAAGCTTCCTAAGGTCATACTACATCCCATAGTCTGATGATCAAATGGACAGATGTGCTTCATCCAAGGGCGACTCATTATGTTGCCAATAAAGAAAATACTTTTCCCATCCTCTTTTTGGGGTATATTTGATTTTTTTTTTTTTGTTCTTTTTGATGATTTTGAAAAAGAATAAAGGAATATTACGTTACAATGGAGGAACGAGTACAGCAAACATAAAAGATCAAGGCACCAGGACCAGACTGATGTTCTAGGGAAATGATACTCGGGAAAAATCCTCAAGTGGCCAAAGGTGTTAAGACGCAAAGGCAAACTGTTACTAGGCTGATGGGTAAAGGATGCAAATGCGGTTGATAGAACACACAGTGGTAATGTCCTTCGATGTAAGTTTAACGATCCCAGAGAAGGGAAGTTCAGTGGTTTTTCATATTTAGAGAGTCTGAAAAAACGTAAAAGGAAACTCCATTGGGGTACCTTTTTCGACAATAGTCTAGTCGATTCGAAAAAGGGATAAACTAGCACAGATTAGACGTCAATTCAAAACCATTTTAACGAGTGTGAAAAGGACAAGATCACTCGACTATTTTTTCACTTTTAAGGAGTCTGAAAAAATCTTAACTATGGACTCTGTCAGGAATGTTCTTCTAGACCATTTTAACGAGTGTGAAAGAATAAGATTACTCGGCGATCTTTTCAATTTTAGGGAGTCTGAAAAGAGCTTAACTATGGACTCCGGGGGGGTTTCTTTTTCGTAAATTTAGTCCCTCAGGCCCGAAAAAGGAATAAAATTATACCTGAGGATACTCTTCTAAAGAATGGAAATTCAGTAGAGTATTCCTTTGTTCGTACATTTGACCGTCCGGACCGAAAAAGGGGTAAACTACCGTCGGACAGATGTGACTTCAAATTTCAGTTTAACGAGCATGAAAGGTCACAAGATCGCTCGGCAATCTTTTCATTTTTAGAGGTTCTGAAAAGGGCTTAAAAGGAGACCCATTTAAGGAACATTCTTCTGGACCAATTTAACGAGTGTGAAGAAACAAGGTCACTCGGCAATCTTTTCATCTTTAAGGAGTCTGAAAAGGGCTTAAAGAAGACTCCATAATGGTTAC